>CM034532.1:8250780-8415377 GCA_020002185.1 Paraescarpia echinospica | reverse complement strand
CATTGATTATTTCAAATAACGCTATTCTATTGTCGTTCACGTTACGTTAACTTCGCCAGTGACCTACTTTGTAAACAACGTTCCGATTACATTAACGTCCCCAATTATCGCTCGCAAATCGCCTACTTTTAATCTACCCTAGCTTACTTTTAACAAAAAATATTGCTTATTGTATATCTATAATTACGTTATGTATGCTATACACTCAATACTATCACTTATCTTGATCAAATATCCTTATATTTTCGCAAGTTTGCTGCACCAAATTCAAATCAATTCACCACCGGAAGTTCCCCTAGCGAGTTGATTTAATTTTAAATGTTATTACGTAACAAAACAGTTTCGGCAATAATTCGGCTGTTTTGCACAGAGCGTATTACACGTGCGTGTAATAAATACAGTAAATAAAAATATATGACGCATCGTAATAATTCGAAAAATTGCCAAACGCATGGATCTCCACAGTTGTAGATTCATCTCGATATAAACTGCATGCCATTATATAAGCCTTCTATCGCCGTCTGCCTATATCGATGGTGATCCGCCAGAAAGCCCACACAAGCAATCACGAGAAGGCTAATTAAGCTGCTGATGACGATGCCGGTCACCTTCCCGTCTCGTCGAACGGAGGTGGCGGTTCCAATTATAATCCGTATGACAATACGGCGGAGAGTCAAATGACGGCTCACTGTCAACTGAGAAGTGACTGGATTGACGCAAAATGCAACAATAGGCTTCTTCTTTTTGACAAATGTTTAGTATAGATAAAACACACGTGCACGAACGTTCACGCGCGCGCGCGCGCGCACACACACATACATACACACACACTCACACACGCACACACGCACGCACGCTTAAACAGGCATGTAGGAACACACGCACGGAAGCAAACACGCGTGCGCACACACACACACGCGCGCGCGCGCACGCACACCATACAGTTAGACTAATATATTATTAACCTCTGTATTAGGTCGCGACCCAAAATTGGGTCGCGAAGTAATTTTGAGTTGGTCGCCAAGAGTCTCCATTGACTTTCGGAAATTCACTGTTATTGTCCCGCTTGCACGAAAGATGAATAATATATGTTACAAGTCGTATGAATTTAAACCAATGCGTAATATGATGTCTAGCTCTCAGCTCATCTTGCACGCATTGACAAGTTAACCGTTTAAAGGCATGGATCAACATGCAAATCCCGCAACTGGAATTTAGATCGCCGCCAATAAATTATAAGAACTGCTGATTTAGACCTTGTACCGTCCAATGAATGCACCCTGTGCTATTATAAGGCACGCGACATATATTCTTTTGACATATCTATGATAAAGCATCGGTGCACCCAGAGTCTTCATGTCTTGTCTCTCTCATTGGCCCCACCAAGACAAATCAATAACGTCCACTAGACCGGAAGTAGATCGTCCAACGCATTCGTGGATACGTTGACAGGCCGATATCATCAAACTTCGTGATTTTACCCATCGTGTGTTCAGTTGGTATTCAACAATATTATAATATGTGAGTAGTTTAATTCAACGAATGACGAATTTGCACAAAGGTGTTAGCGTTTTATATATATTCAACCTTTTAGAAATCAGTCTGAAACGAGACGAGTAAAAAACTCGACATGAGAGAGGACCTTTAAATGCCTAATATAAACTCGAAGTGAGAGGGGTCCCTTAAGTGACTGATCGGTCAATCTGTCTTCTTGCTTCTGAATAAACTAGACTTTTCAATAGGCGTTGATACATGTGACCCGCCTGTCCAGAAAACATCGCATTGGTCTATTTCGAATTTCAGCGATGTGATGAAAATAGTACCGGAATACATTTTCGAATCCCAAAATGGTGCATACAACTCGCCTGACGCAGTGACGTCTTTGTCGCGCGATATTCAGCGTTGCCACGCACTATGCGCGTGCGCGACCTTTATAGAATGCGTCGGATTTGTGATCGGAAAGTAGGCGAAAACTGTGATAATTTTCCGCTTCGATTAACCTACGTCCTACTGACTTCCAGTGTGGCGCCTCGTTCTCAGCTAGCGATGACGTCTTACGCCCTTCAGTCGCAGAAATGTGACAGCCAATGGCAGTCGTCAGTTACGTGGTCGTTATTGTCCACACGTCACCACTTCGTCGTCTCGTTCGTGCTTTACGAATGCCGAACGTTTCAGTTATAGTGATTTGGTTCTCTGCAAGAACAGTTTTCATTAAAGCGACCATGTCTAGTCCATTACAAGAAATCAACAAGCTGTTGGTAATTATTAGCAGGAAGTTCGTTAAATCAGTTATACTTCTTCCCACTTGCGGTTTTCATTTCCCAATTCCAGGAACTTTGGGTTTGTATATTTATTATATATATTTTGTATGCAATGTAACAGTTCCTTGAGCGCGGCACTCATAACGTGAACACTGCTTCGGGCTTATTAAAAGGTGGCATGATAGTCGAACAAAGATATTTCAGGGTAATTCTTTCATTATTACTTTCACAAACTTATAAACGAGCATGCAAAATAATTTAATTTCACATATTGATGGTATTTTGGCAACTCAACTCCATTTATTTCTCCCAAGGAAAGCCACTGGCACATATGTAATATTGAATATTATCAACATTGATTTTTCTCGAGCATTTTTTTCATACAATCATGTGATAATCTATATATGCAAGTCAATAGCAGGTCGTTCATCATAATATGCCGTTTTTGGAACGTTCCTTGTTGAATTTTCCGCATGGTCCGGGAAAAACCGCCACCGTCGCCAAGTGGGAAAACATGGTGACGTGTTGACAGAATTGAGCGGTAGAGTTATGGATTCCTTGTCAAAGTAGACCTGACGGATTCATTGAAGCCTAATATGACAACGTTCAGGTGACGCTCAGAGTATGAATTCGTGCGTTCGTGCGTGTAGTGTTTGTATGTGTGTGTGTGTGTGTGTGTGTGTGTGTGTGTGTGTGTATGTGTGTGTGGGTGTGTGTGTGTGTGGGTGGGTGAGTGTGTGTGTGCCCGCGCGCATGTGAGTTTGTGTGTGTGTGGTGTGTGTGTGTGCGCGTGTGTGCGTGTTTGTTTGTGTCCGTGCGCGCGCGCGTATATTTGTTTGTTTGTGCGTGTGTTTGTGTGTTTGTGCGAATGTATGTGCGTGTGTGTGTTTGTTTGTGCGTGTGTTTGTGTGTTTGTGCGTGTGTGTGCGCGCCCGCGTGTACGCGTATGCTCGTGTGGTGTGCGTGTGGGGATGCGTTCGTGCATGAGTAATTGAATAAATGACTTTCTGTTGTTTATCCGTGGCAGTCCGTGGCAGCTGCCTCCTGGAATTTCTCCGGGGGGCAGACATATGGTTCTGCCTCCCCAATAAATGTGAGTGTGAATGTTTGTTTTTGTGGCGAGCGTCAATGGCGGGTGAAAATCTACATTTTATGAGACGATTAATGTGTATTTTTGTCGACTGTGAAAGATGTGTACAATTGGAGGACAGACATATGATTTTCTGCCCCCTCCCAGTAATAGACGGCGCGACGTAAAATTAGTTACAGCAGCGCAGCGGCAAAAAATTCCAACAGCACTCCCCCCGTCTTCCGATGTCACAGTCGAGCCAACCGACACAGCCACAAGGTGAAGGAAGATATGACAATTTGCGGCGGTGCGGCGGTGAAAATGTTTCGGTGGTGCTGAAGCTCCCGTAGCCCCCCAATATGAATTTCGCTTGTCGTCTGTCTACGCTCACTGTAGGGTATAACTCAGAAACGGTCGTCGACAAACGGATATCATCGATTATTCACAGCAGTCTCAACATGTCTTTATGGTAATCATTAGCAGGAAGTTCGGTAAATCAGCTTTGCTTCGTTCCGATTTGGTCAGTTGGAACGAAAGTGTGACAATAGGCAGTGAGTGCCTATAGTGGTTCTTTGCAAACTGAATGTTTTGTTTACAAATGTATCACTTTGACGCACAACATTTCAATTGCGAACACTCTCTCGGGCATGTTAAACACAATTTGGCGGGCACCGTAGGTTCATCATAGTTAGTATAGTAGTTGGCACTTTACGAATAAGACAAGGAAGAGACAGCCTCGGTTTAATACTTGAATCACCACCCGTCTAATTGCGATCAGAACCTGCAGATCTTCAGTAGACAACTCTTGGATGGTGGAGACGGTCGGTGACAGACCCCAAATAGTATTCGCTGGTTCAGTTAGCACACGTTTAGGTCACTCGTTGCTAGGCGACTGACGTTGATTTGACGTCCAGACACCGACTATTCAGGCGGTCAAGTTGGCTGTATAATTATCTAGGTTACGCCAGGTAGGACTATTGTGTAATATGCTCATGCATATCACATTTGACTGGGACAGTTATGTTACGTCATATGATTGTAACTATTATAATTACTATTATTATTATTGGTGGTGATATTAGTATATTTAGTATTATTCGTTTAATATGGACAACCTATTTACATTATGTTGTCGGTATATCACGTACTACCCATTTAATATGTACACACAGACACGAACATTAAGATATGATGTTTCGGAATAAATTGACATATCACGTGAATATACAACAACAATTTCAACATTATAAATAATTCAGAACGTAATTCGACAGAAAGCGTTGCAAACATTGCACCATGTTGACTAGTTATCACCAAACTGAAAACATATCACCTTTAGAAGCATCCGTAATTTGTGGTGCGATGATTCATTTATCAGAGAGTGCAGTAGTAATCAACCGGAGTTGCAAAACTAAAATCTCCCGCCAAGTTGTTTGATGAGAAAAGAGCATGACAGTTGTTGGAGATGGGAAATCTGTAGTGGAGAAAAGCATTAAATGAGACGCATTCTGATTCGGCATCACGTGATTTAATGTGACACCCCTTAATGCGGTGTCGCCGCCTCGCATCGTAGAACATCAAACGCTCACTCGGGAAAATCCGGGTTTGAATCGTGCTGCCGTTTCGGAGCTTGATCGGTTTCATTCGCACCAGTTCGCTCCATGTCACACGTCTGTACACACGAGTATCTGGATATAGACGGCGGTGGGAATATATTATGTGAACGAACAGTCTTTGGTCAGTGTTTGTAACTTGACTGAATCTTCTCACATAAGACGAGATGGCGTTCGAATGAACAGTCCAGAAGGACTGCATGGATTGGATACTGCGCAGTTTAATAAATTACCTTTTATAAGACAGTTTTAATACAGAGCGTCGCCGTCAGACATCCGCTGCCGGGAGTGAAGAGCAGCGAGCAGACGAAAGGACTGGACACCGCGCTGTGTAAGAACTTACCTTTTTCAAAAAGGCTTTGCTCTTTCAAGAATGTCTTCATTATTTTTCATTTATGTCTATGCTATTCTGCGTATTCGTCTCAATTTTTCGTTTTCGCTGCTTCCGTGGTCTTTTCTGATATTTTAGTCATTGTCCATGGTTCATGCCAGTGTATAAGAATACGGTCTCTCTCTGTTCTCAATCTCTCCCTCTTCCTACCCCTACCCCTGTCTTTCTCCCTCTTTTTCTCTCTCGCTCTCTCTCTCTCTCTATCTCCCTCCCTCTATCACTCACCCCCAACTCTCTTTTTGTATTTGTCCCTGTCTCTGTCATTCTCTGTCTGTCTGTTCTGTCTATTACTCTCCCTCTCCCCCTTCTCACTCTCTTTCTCTCACTCTCTTTCTCTCTCTCTCTTTCTCTCTCTCTCTCTCTCTCTCTCTCTCTCTCTCTCACACACACACACGCACACACACACACACGCACACGCACACGCACACGCACACGCACACGCACACGCACACACACACACACACACAAACACGCGCGCGCGTATTATTACAGATTACTTGCGGTAAAATTAGTTCAGGAAATGTCGTCAGCAGTGTCCCGGGTGCGATCGCGTCCTGGTGTATCCCAAGTAGTTCACTTAACACGAACATAAACAGTTCGTTTGTGTGTACTCTGGTGATGGCGCCGGATATAACACTCACTGGTTGAATCACACTGACTGGGAGCGCAATTGTATCAACTGCACGTCAATGACGTATGCACCAGAGACTTTAGACATTTCCGTCGCTGTGGGGGTTGGGTGATAGGGGAGAGCGCGGGCGGGTAGAACATATGTATAACTCGCTGGTGTCACTTTTCCCAGTTCGCCCGGAGGCCCCACGGGGGGTGAGACGCTACCTAGACATGACGGAGGTTGTACACCTCCCCCATTCCGGCCATCTCTCCTTATCGTTGAGTTTTTGTTACGAGTGACAACCTATCCCCGTCCCGTCAACCATCTGTGTGTGAGTGAAAGAATAAATGAATAAATGAATGAATGAATGGACGGATGAATGAATTGGTGAATGAGTCAGTGAGTAAATGAATGAATGAATGAATGAATGAACGAACGAACGAAAGAACGAACGAACGATTGAGTGAATGGGTGAGTGAATGTGTGAGTGAATGAATGAACGAATGAATGAACGAGTGAACGAATGAGTGAGTGAGCGAGCGAAAGAGTGAATGAATGAATGAATGTTATTTGGTCAGTACGTACATTTTCATACAAGTAGTCACTATCGAAGTGAATTAACATAAAAAAAAAAAAAAAAAAAAAACACACACACACAGACATATTCAACGTCGCTTCTGTACTACATGTGGGGAAACTGCGAGAGTGCACATCCATGAAACACTATTGTGAATAGCGTTTATATAAACAAATCAAACCAATTAAAAGCACATTTAAATAAAGGCATAAAATGAAACGTTTAAGAAAAAACACTGGTGGTGCTATGTGACTCCATTGATAATTCAAAGCAGCTTTCTACATTACGCATATTTTTTGGAAATGCGTGATGACATCAACAAACGTGTTTCGACAAATACAACGTCATGTACGATTGCGTAAGATTCAGTATGTTTTGCGTATGAAGGGCAAAGACGGTGCTAATAGACGCATTGTGTAATATAGACAATCGTCACGACTCCCCGTGTAGCAAATTCCAGGAAATGTAGCATGAACCTGTTGGGAAAACGAACGAAGGTGCAGGCTTTATAAATAGAACACTAACGTAACGATGCTTCCCTGTAGCGCCGCGGTGAACTGTAGTGATTAATCCTGTTCCTCGCAGATTATGGAGACAGCCTGCTACATTCATAGGAAATAAGATGATCCTAAACCTGTAGGCGATGGTTTTTCGTCTCACACATCTTTAATTTAACCTCTGCTGGAGCCAATCCTAGAAACTACTCACCCCGTTTCTATAAGATAACCGTGTTGTCAGACTAACACCCACTCTGCTTCTCTCAACTGGGTTGTGTACGTGTGTACGTTACTGCGAAACAGCGAACGGAATAACGGGTTCCTTGTTCAACATTGTAGCTGTTATTTTGACGACCGGTTTCACGACATCGCACGGTGAGAAAGATTACGTTTTCTGTGATTGTCTTAAACTACTACAGTCTAGTTTTACGGAGTCGCGGCTTGTTTGGTGCTGCAATAAGGAGACTAATGCAACGTGTTTTCTTGGAGGACGGCGGCATAGTGCCAGAGCGTCGGATTTTCAATCGAGACATTCCGCCTTTGAAATTCATGCTGCCCTTTCGAACATTGGGCAAGTTCGTTCATACCATGTTGAGTCAATTCAGCTATACGAATGAGTACCTGGCTATAGACAGTGGTGAATATTTATATACGAATAGTCTTCGCGCAGTAGTTGCAGCGAGGCTGAATATTTCCCAGAAAAATCGAGTTTGTGTTCTAGTGAAAAGGCGTGCCAGTGAGCGAAAGGTAAAGCGTTCTGAGCAGTCACGGATAGGATATCGCGCCATTTAAGAACTTACGTTTTGTTTTCAATTGATATGCATTTCACACATAACAATACAGGCAATAGATTAGGAACACATGCATTCAGTGAAGCAAATGCTCAAGGAATCGAATACAGCAGGTGTCAAACCTGTCAGTTTCTAAATGTGAATTCGACAATTAATAGTCGTATTTTTCTCGATTGTGTTCCATTAATACATAAACATATTAAAGTCGAATTGATATGCATGCGAGTCGACACGGTGGTTACGCCGTATATGCTGTAATCATGAACAGCAGCTGCAGAAATGAACGTCATTTATCAATGTATCACATTTCTGCATAATCACATTGATACGAAGGTCTCGTATCAACATCGCTGTTTCTTTCAAATTAGTATGTTTGCTCCACGTAGAAGCCGTTGCACACTGTGTGTGCGTGTGTGTGTGTGTACGTGTGTGCACGTGTGTGTTTGTGTTTGTCTGTGTGTGCGTGTGCGTGCGCATGCGTGCGCGCGTGCGTGTATGTATATGTTGCCATATAGTACACGTTGACCATCTAGTTGGTAAGCTCGCGTGCGTTTTTTTCGTAAGGGCAATGAGGCATCCAAGTACAGTGTACATGGTTCATTGCGAATGTTAACGGATCTTTCATCGTTTATTTATTTATTTACATTGACACAACGTAAACAAAACTAAGGAGATTACATGTAGGTAAAAGGATGATGCACATTATGTTGAATCACTGTTTCTAGCCTACGTCACACACTTACCATGCATGTAATGTGTGTACCTCCCGAATACGTTCGTTTTATTGGAGATTAATGCAGATCCAAGGGCATACGTAAAAGGAATGCACAACGGTGTGTTTTATTTTAGCATCCGTGTGATTATGTGGACCATAAACATCACACATTATAGCAACATTTATGTGTGTAGGCGCGCACAGAAAAAAATACGCATACTAAAACAGAGATCGACACAGTATCAGTTTGATAAACTACGCACGCTTCAGTATCCGTAAGATTGCTCCAACGCATATCCCAGTTACGGACATTTGTGCGTAATGGCGCCTTCTGGTTACTTTCCGCCTCTGTGAAGGTAACATGTTTCATCTCAGAGTCACGCATTGACTCGCGATATTTGCGGCCGCCCCATCTGCCAATGTCTTGTTTGTAAAGGAACACCGTGTCGTATCCTGCAGATATGTGATCAGTGTTTACGCAGAATGTGGGGTTCGCGCTTGGCCACATCGTGTGCGTTACGCGGTGAACACACGACACACACGTTGCCAACAACCGTCTGTCGAGAACGTTCAAAGATAGCATTGCATTTCGGCAAGTAACTGTTGTTCGTCAGCTCATTTTCAAACTAAGTTGCTTGATTTGTTACGTGGCGATAATTAGTAGCAGAAAGTTTGCTGAATTGGTTGTATTGAAGTGGGGAACACACCGACAGCGTCGACCATCAAAGGGCTTTGCGGTTAACCCAACCGGCGGTAACTAATATTGCCAGTAGAGTTGTTCATAATCTGATGTTTTACTCAAAATTTGAATATTTCGCGAATACTTCAAATTGCGAACAAATTAAGGGCTTACTAAACGAAACTTAGCGGGAAATATACTTTCAACACATTAATTCTAGTATCTAAAACAATATACTAAAATGAGGGTCTGACAGTCTTGCTTCAAGAGGTTTTATATGTCTTAGTAAATTGTTAAAGGTGTTGATGAATCAAGACAATGCAGTTGATGGCTATTCGTGGGGACAATATACGAAAGAATGGACTAGGACATATCGTATAAGATGAGGGGATAAAACGCGAACAGGAAGGAAGGGAATATCTGACAAAAATACTTCTGGTGGATAAACAATTAATAAGAGTGGAATAGAACGTAAAGTAGGAAATGTAGGGAAAACACGAGAAGAGGAATCGGAGGTATTCTCCACTGGCACTGGCACTGGCACTGAAATAGCCTTAGAAAGAACAGACGGAATTGAGTTAAATAATGCATCAATGTCTGACCATATGAGCCAAATATCTACCACGTAACAGAAGTGCACTCGGTCATCGTTGTTTGCGTAACAATGCACGAAATTAGCCCGCACTTCACCGGCCGGCCAACGAAACACTTGTGTACGCCCAATTTACGTCGTTCGTGAAATGCAACCTGATTGATGGAGAGCCAGAGGCCTCGTTGATTGGTTGCCGGAAGCGTCGCAGTGAGGAATGTTTTCACCTCTCATAAGGCGGTCTTAAAGAAGATTTAAAAAGATTGCCATCCAGAAATTTAACTCTAGATGGCAGGTGGATAAGGAAGCCTCTTGGCTTATCGAGAGTCCAACCCTTTTATCTACGTGTATCCCGCCCTTCTGAAGTACTTGTAAATTTTATTTTTAAACATATTCACGATACTAGCACCCATACAATCAGCAGATGATCTGTTCCATTCATTTACAGTCCTTTGTGAAAATGATAACTTTCTTATGTCTAATCTGCATTGCACCTTTACCAAGTCCTATGTCCGCCAGTCCTTCTATATTTCTTAACTGAAAAAAAATATCTCTATCAATATTTACATAACCATTCAATATTTTAAACACTTCTATCTGATCCCCTCTCAATCTCCTGGTATGTAGTGTTATTAAACCACATACTTTTAGGCGTATTTCGTAATTAACTCAGTTTTGGTATCATTTTAGTCGCACTCCTCTGTACTCTTTCTAGCATATATATATCCTTCTTGCGATGTGGCCTCCACGCTTGTATACAATATTCTAAATGAGGCCTAACTATTGTTTTGAACAGCGGTATTATTAGTTTTTCCTTATACGCTATATTTCGCCTAATTAATCCAAGGATTTGATTTCTCTTTGAAGCTGCAATTCATTTGCATTTCCCAAAATTGAACATTTGCCACTTTTCAGGCCATTTGATCAACATGTCAAGATCATCTTGTAAATGCTGTCTCTCTCTCTCTCTATAACGTTTAATCCTTCTAAACACTTTTTATCATCCGCAAATTTCAACACCTTGCTTTTTATATCATCGTCCAAATAATTGATATATATTAAGAATAATATAGGTCCCAGTATTGATTCCTGTGGTACCCCACTCAAAACTGATTTCCATTTTGAAGTCTCCCCATCAATAGCTACCCGTTGTCTTCTGTCAATCAGCCATTTTTCTATCCAGTTAATTAAATTTCCTATGCCATGGGCCTTTAGTTTCAGCTTTCAGCAGTAATCTTTGATGTGGCATTTTGTCAAAAGTTTTCTGAAAATCTAAGAAGATAATATCTACTGGCGATCCCCCGTCTACCAACTTAGTGATGTCTTCCAAAAAACATAACTTTTTTGTTAAGCATGATCTCGCTTTTAGAAAGCCACATTGAGATGGGTATATCAAGTTATGTTTAACAAGAAAATCCATCACGTGACCTTTAATAGTAATTTGAGAATGACTGATGTTAAACTCACTGGTCTGTGGTTCTGTAACTTGTTTCTCTAACATTTTATTAAATAACGTATAATGTTTGCTTCTTTTCATTCCAAAGGAACCACTCCTCGTTTAATGACAAGTTGAAAACTGTTGATTGCAAGCGCTACGCTAATTTGATCTACAATTTCCAATAGTAGTTTGGATGGAATCCCATCCATTCCAGGTGATTTATTATCCTTCATAGCCCTTATTTTCTTACCTATCATTTCCGGGGTTACAATTAACTTTCCTAAATAGTCTGATTCTGTCCCCTATAACTTAGCCTTTGGTACTGGCAATGAACTAATATCTTCCCTGGTAAACACCGAACTAAAGTTCTCCTTCAGGTCTTCTGATATTATATTTCCAGCACTATCTTCTAGAGGACCGACCTGATCCTGAACGTTCTGTTTGTTCCGAACATATGCATACAACTATTGCTGTCATGTTTTATATATCACAAGCTAATTGTTTGTCATAGCTTCTCTTTGAATTTCTAATTTCAATTGTAGCTTGGTTAAGTGCTTCTTTTTAAATGTTGTAGTCTTCATCATTTCCAGTGCGTCTATATGACTTCCACATCATTTGTTTATACTTAAGTTTTGTAATGGCTTCTTTCAAATACGTGTTTATCTCTGGACAGTTTTATTTTTTTAGTCTATCTTTGTTAAATATTTCCTCATGTCCTGCACTGCTTTTTATTAGTCCTTTCCGATTATTTTACTTTGATGGTAAAATGTATCTGGTTGTGATCGCTACTCCCCAGTGGCTCACATATCTTGACATTGTCAACTAATTCATTCTGTGAGGACAAAACTATGTCTAACACATTCTCTCCCCTGGTTGGTTCTAGCACATGTTGAGAAAGGAAACTATCTTGTACTAAGACTAACAATTTGTGGTTCTCACTCCCTGTACTCCGTAGAGATTTACAATGTCCATGGTTAAAATCCCTTATAATAATACAGTCCCATTTGCTTACTTCCCTTATAGCGTTTTGTATTTTTTCTTCTATGCTTGTGTTTGGACTTCGATAAACTAACCCAACTGTTAACGTTGAGTTTCCTGTAAATAAGTTACACCAAACAGCTTCTTCGCAATCTGATTCTCTTTCTAATTTTATTTCATAAACCTGGATAGATTCTTTAATATACAAAATAACCCCACCTCCCCTTCTTCCTATTCCATCTTTCCTAACATTACATAGCCTGTTAGTCCCAATTCGGCATTTGACATATCGGTGGCTCACGATTCAGTTACACCTATTTTGTGAAGGTCAATATCTTCTACCATAATGTTTAGTTCACTTTTGTTTACTATGCTCCTTGCATTTAAACAAACTCATTTAAATTAAGCTTCAAAACAGTTGTCCAACCTGTTCTTTGCTGATTTATTTGCGCTCTCTTTATATATGCCTCCAATATCAGGCTTCTTTATGAATCCTCCCTGCGCATCTAGTATAAATAAATGCAACCTGTCCCATTATCAACATATCGCAGTAGGTTCTCTGAAAAAATGCTGGCCCTTTCCTTTTAGATGGAGGCCATCTCTCATGTACATATCTTCTCTCCCAACAAAGTATCCCCATAAATCTATTATTTCCACCCCCTCTTCTTCACACATCTGCTCAACTAGTGCATTGATTGCCATCCTCTTGCAGTTTCTATGCGTTTGCCCCCTTCCTCCCATTACTGGTAAAAATCCTGAGATAACAATCTGTTCTACCGGACTATTCCGGTTGTTCCCCCCCTCTCTGCATTATCTGTCACTACATGTACTAGAATGGTCCCTCCCTTCCCAAAATCAAATACACCAGAACACAGGCTAAACTGTTGGTTGACGGTAACCAACTATACAGGTCTATATACTTGTCACACGAACTCGTATATGCACACCTAGTCGTGCACGTACACGTGCACGCACAAACACATGCACGCAGCTTACGCAACACACAACAACCTATTGAACACAGTGATGGCAATTATTATTCTCATATTATAAATATATCTCGTCCGATATCTGTGCAATGATCTTCATTGACGCTGCAAGCGATAACATTGATCGTGACATTTTCTGACATCGTGGCAGGTGTTTGTTTGTGTTTGGCAAGCAACACAATATCTTGATGTCCTGGAGATGATTGGTAGATTACATTACACTGACAGGTGTTCTTTGTAATGGTGTAACAAGAATTTGAGTCTCGTCTCCATGAACGAGACAGTACAACCGACATTCTCTGTTCTGTGTGCCGCTCACAATGAAAAACAGCAGTTGGCTTCTGCTGCTGAAATAACGAGAATTGATTTTTACATGTCGCTTAGGAATCAGAGAAATTAATGCAGCAAGCCAAGATATATAATATTCACGCTTATTCATCGACTGCGCTGCCTGATAGCTATCCGGTCGACACATAAAAAACATAACCTGCTGGCGATAATATCATTTTTAAAATATCCAGTTAGATGTCGATGTGTCGTTGATCAAAACACGGTGTTGTGTAATGAAAGGTGTTAGTGAGTGTGTGTGTGTGTGTGTGTGTGTGTGTGTGTCTGCGTGCGCGTATGCATGTACTCTGCGTGTGTGCACATATACGTGGGTGTGGGTGTTTGAGAGAGTTCGTGTTTATGTGTGTGTGTGCGTGTGTGCGTGTGTGCGTGCGTGCATGCGTGCGTGCGTGCGTGTGTATACGTGGGTGCGCGCGTTTTTTGTTTGAGATAGTTCGTGTTTGAGTGCGTATGTGTGTGTATGTATGTATGTTTATGTTTGTGTGTGTGTGCGCGCGCGTACGATTGTGCAAGAATGCGCGTGCAATTGTTCGTTTGCGTGCGTTCGTATGTCATCGGTAGCGGCTGACTAGGAGTCTACGCAGATTATCAGCGCACCACGCACTATATGATGACACTGCTGTTTTATAGAGGTAACATTTATGTACAACACGGCTGATGGCCTAATTCGTTCACTTTCGTTCAAACCAAAAAGCTTTCTTCACTTTTCCGTGCGAAGAACACTCAATCTGTCATGCTGGACACTCAATCTGTCATGCTGGACACTCAATCTGTCATGCTGGACACAATTAATGACAATTCCCGCTGTGTCGATGTTATTGTGCTTTGATGTCGTCGAAATTAAAATATTGTGTTCGCGACTTTATCGGATTCCTTGGTCATCTAAATCACGAGTTTATTGAACCTTACACATGTACGGCAAGAATGCTTTCAGGTTAAGCTATTCGATGCAATCTGTTTATGTGATAAATAATCATGACAAATGCGTGTTATATGCGGTGGCATTTAGGTTAATGGTCGAGCGCATCGTTTAGTTTGCCACGTCCAGGGCAACGACAAGGCGCCGTCCTGTAGATTTCAGGATTAACCGAGATCGTACAACACAATGTTGATCCAATACTGAAAGCGAACAGTTGTTATAACAAGTGACGTCACACCGATGTTGTGATACCTCTAATAACGTTAAACATGCGGATGTGATGCGTGTTGCTGTAGTAGTATGAATGCGTACCTGGTGCAGTAATTGCTGCATGGCTGAATGCTTCCCGTAGAAGTCGACATATACAATTGAACAGACGAGCCAGAGAGTGAAGTGTCAAATGCTTTGAGCAGTGCTAATGGCTGGATACCGAGTTCCATAAGACGGTATCTAAACAGTTACCATTCAAGCACAATTTTGATATAATCAAATCTAAATATGCCAGTCTCGTACATAACACCAGACGGAAACAATTTCGCCAACACGACACGACGTGATCTTGACGGCCAATTAGTTCAATAGTCACTGCCGCGTGTCAGTCGATTCGTATCAAGACATTGTATCAAGTGGCATTAAACCACGATTCCCCTGTTGCTTCATTCTGGCGCGCTCAATCGATGAGATTGACGACAACGCCGTACTCAAAGATACGGTTCCGATTGGCAACGCCATCGCTGCGTCGAATAGAGCAACTATCTTAATATCGCCGCCGGAATATTACGACGGCGTAATGTCTCCCGTGGAGCTGTTTCCAGACGGAATTTGTATGCGGAAGTAGGGGGTTGGCAATAAAATTATTGTTTTATATCGTCGGTGGCACGTGTAAAAGGATCGGCGCTAACTAACATGGTACGTAGCTTGCCGTTGCGAGAAATTGCATCAAAACATCCCAATAACTGTCGTCCAGAACTTGATCGGATAATTATGTAAAACATCACATTCAGGCAATGATTATCTGAGACCAACACCACTGATTGAGATTTATTTATGGTAAGTAATCTTTGGACGGAACTCCCTTCGTATTCGTGTCACAACTGTTTTGCTTCTGTAGTTTTAAAGACGAGCTTCTACATGCAAGATTGAATTATATTGCCGTCCAAATCAAAACACTACATTGCAAGTGGACAAGGATGCTGTTAACTTATCACAATTCCAACATCAGTTCTATAAGTGTAGCCCTTTTAGATATATACATCAACCTAGCTTTTAAAAATATGTTCACCCTCCTAGCTTTCACATACCCATTTCATCCATTCATTTATATTCCGCTGTACCGTCGCTGACTATATCTGCCCTACCGAAGCGAACCCATTTTTGTCCGATCTTTGATGACGGCAGCAATTCTTGGAACAGTCATGTGATAGGAACGTTGCAGTTCAAGCCGGATCATTCATTTTCATTTGGTTCATATCGCTACTGTTTGTCAGTTTTATATTGCCGATAAACACGACTCACGCCACACGTGGATTTCTCGTTCCTGTGTATAGCTTATGGCGGCCCGTTTAATTACTTTTTTAGCTGTTGCGACTGATCTTATAATTTCTCGACAACATCGCACAAATTGAAAGCAATTCACAACCAGTACTTTACACGGTATGCTTACATGATATCACAGTCGATGTTTAACTAGCAGATGGTAATAATTACGATGCTGGCAGTCAACGGAACTGATTTATGTCACTCGAGAACCGACCGAATTAACATCGCTAAGTTGAAGTTCGCGCAGCTAACTGGCGCTGGGCGAACGAGCCCCATAAATATCCCTCGAAAACACAACGTACGTATAGGCGTACGGTTCATGTATGTGCCGTTTTCCCATTTTCGTTCTCAAATTTCAAAAGGAAAACGAAAACACAAACAATGTTCCTTTTTCGTTTTCAATTTTGCCAACGAAAAAGCAAAAGGCGACACATACACGGACCGCGTACAACGGTGGCTTGACTTAATAGTTACAGTGGAACCAGCGACGAGTTTGTGCGAATAAAACTCTCTCGGACGAACGCCGAGCTTGACGGCAGTCGTCACGATGTTCCACTGGGTAATTTTCATAAGCCATTTAGATAAGCGAGGCGTTTTATTGGCGTGCTGCGTCATAAAGCGACGATGCTCCGGATAGATGGAGCGCTACCGCCGAGTGGTGATGAGGACTGGAGATAAACGTTGTCAGTTTCTGTTTCCAGGTGAAGCCGTAGCGCCGCATCGTCCCGGACAACGTCGTCATGAACGTGTCAGTCTTACCGGCGTTGGTGGCCGGAGTGGTCAACGGTACGGCCGTGGGAACAGGCCGGCCAGAGGAGACGGAAACAGTGAACATGCTCGGGGAACGCAATTTGCAATGCCTCGCATACGATTTCTTCATCGAGGCCGTGCTGATGGGCGCGTTGTGTCTCCTCGGTTTCGCCGGGAATACCCTATCGATGTTATGCCTGTGGCGAGACAGATCTAAGTCGGCGACACCGTTCCTTCTGGTTTCCCTAGAACTGGCGGATACTCTCTTCCTGATCACTGTGCTTGTGCTACGGGTGCTTCCGTCCGTGCAGACCTACACAGGCCAACTGGGCGGTTTGGTGCCTGCGTTCCCCTACTTCGGCAGGTACGGTTGGCCGTGCGCGCTCACGGCCGAGACGGCAACCATCTACCTAACGATACTCGTCACACTGAACCGTTACGTAGCCGTGTGTCGGCCTTACGAGACGTCCAAGTTCTGCTCCCTTGCCGACGCTAAGCGCCACGTTGTGTTGGTGTGCGCATTCGCCGTTCTCTACAACCTTCCGCGGTTCTTCGAATACGAATTCGCGCCGATCGAAGACGCCAGCAACAACGTGACGGGTCGAGGCGTCGTGCTGTCGAGCCTCGGCATGGATCGCACCTACCAGATCGTCTACGGGAACGTCTTCTATTGTCTTGTCTTCTTTCTCGGCCCCTTCGTCGCGTTGGTCTTCCTCAACAGCGAGTTGATCGCCGCGTTGCGCGAGACGAAACGCAAGCGTATGAAGGTACTCAACATGGACTCCTCGTCTTCGCGTTCCGAGGACGACATCACGCTTATGTTGATCGTCGTCGTCGTCGTCTTCGTTGTGTGCCAGACACCGGCGTCAACGACGCAGGTGCTGTTGTCGTTCCTCAGCGCCAACATGCGCGGCTGTCCGAGCACCTTCTTCTACTACGAGCGCATCAGCGACCTGCTCGTCGTCGTGAACTCGTCCATCAACTTCATCATCTACTGCTTCTGCAGTCGGCGGTTCCGCCAGATCCTCTCCGATCTCATGTGTCGCCGCAAGGAGGCGCCTCTCGAGACGATGGACAGGAGCGAGATGAGTTGTCGCCAATACCGGCCGAACCGTAAGGACACTAACGGCGTGACTCGGCTAACGCAGGTATGACGGAGTCATATATGATACAGCAATGCCGCCACAAGGACATTAACGGTGTAACGCGGATGTCGCAGGTATAACTGAGTCATATATGATACAGCAATACCGGCACAGGGTCACTAACGATGTGACGCGGCTGTCGCAGGTATAACGATTATGTTATTGTAATACCGGCATAACCATAAAAACACTGCGTGATATGACTGCCACAGGTAGGCCTTCAACATAGTCATATATGTTACTGCAATACCGGCATAAGGATACTAATGGCATGACGCAGTTGTCGCAGGTATGACAGGACCTAGTATGTCACTCCAATACAGGCCCGACCACAAGGACACTAACTGTTGTTGCAGGTATAACGGAGTCATACATGCTAGTGAAATACCGGCACAAGGATACTAATGGTGTGACGCGGTTGTCGCAGGTATAACAGGACCTGGTATGTCACTCCAATACTTGCACAACCAATAAGACACGAATGGCGTAACGCGGATGTCGCAGGTATGACAGGACCTGGTATGTCACTTCAATACTTGCACAACCACACGGGCACTAATGGCATGACACATGTGTCGACATATATAGCTAGACGGTGTTTGTAACGAGTTGAGTTCAAATGAGAAATACGACTTGACACAATTAGTACAACACAGTCGTGTTCCCGTCCCTGTGAATGAACACCTTTCATGGAGTCATGCCCCAAAAGGGAACCGGACCGAGTGATGCTCTTAAAGACGCACAAGTCAACGCGTATGATGCGGAGGACCGGAAGATTTATGGTATTAATTTCAGTTGGTTGTACATTTCGGCAAACTTGCGAATGATCAAACCTGTTAGTAGCAACGACGAGCATCGCCCTCTAATATCGCTCAGCTTTGTTGAACTGCGACGCCATCTTGTTAACGTCCACAGCCCAAAGGCATATTAATAAATTAATGTTAGGCAGCTTAAAGATGCATTCTATTCTGATATAAACGTCCATTCGTCAAAGTTTTTAAGAATGTATATATACACCATGAATAATATTGACTTATTTGATCGTACGTTCTACCATATCCGTCACTTTAGAATTTGATATGTCAATCGATAAATTACGCTATTTCCAAAAAAATACATGTCGCCATATCCAACTAGCGGAAAAATGATCGTATGGCACGCGAATATAATGTTCCGTCTTTTGTGCCGTGTTGCCGTAAAATAGCAAATTATATGAAACAACGTTTATATTGAGTTCATGAAAGTGATATATAAAGTACGGGACTTGTTGATTCACTGGACATTTGTATTTAAAAGATGGTCGATTTCAGAATGCATCTTTAAAGTATTTGCACGCTGCACATTTCTATATCAGCGAACCATAACTCGCCAACAACTGAGGAGAGAGTATGGAACTGTACAAGTGGACAAATATACATAATAATATGTATATATATATAATATATGTATGTAGACACGTATCAGTTTAATTGTACAATACAATATAATAGATTAAGTAAACATTATTAGCATGTTTTATTACCCAATAATAATGTGGTAATTCTGACAGACTTGTGTTTCCCCGTGTTGCCCTATATAAATCCCTGGTCAAAGCACTATGACATTATTGTACTTTGCGTGTAAAAAGTGCATTCCTTGTCTCCCGGAAGTCGACATCGTTGTCTATGAAATGGCACGGAATGTCAACCTTATGAAACTAATCATAGGTATGTGTTTTATACGTCTTGCTGTCAGTTGATCTTTAAACGGTGTCATTGGAATTGTAGAGAACGAGTCTATCAGACTCGTATATATATATATATATATATAAATTACTCCCTTCTTGTCATTGAAGAGGAACTATCATATTATACTAATTTTTATGGCTAAATAAAGTACTCACGTACGACTGGTTTCAACCTCTACTCCTTTCTAATGGTTAGTGTAGGCAAGCTACCACTACTGACTTGTGAGGATAACTTTACATTAATGATGATGTAACGCCATCCGCTATGGCCCAGTTTTAGGAAAACAAATAACTTGTTATTTTGTTGATTTAAAACAAGTGTATAAATCAAGACAGCGCCATGCCGGAGTTCTCACGTATAAATGGTTTTATTCATAGAGTTTGAAACCAGGCATCAGATAAATCATAATCTTCGGACATGCCAGCGGCGATGGATATTAAACATGACCTTTCCAAAGCTAATCGGCAAACATGTAGGCGTTATTGATATTATCAATTCGTGACAACAATTCACAAAAAATAGCTACTTAGGCGTCGCTTATCACTCTGGTTTTACACGAATAATTTGCAAGTAGCAGGTTTTTGTGACGCGCGCCCTAAGATTTGGCCTATTTTACGACGTAGTCAACTCATCCAACATTACACAGCGTTACATAACGTGGCAGACGTCTCGTAGTAACACTAGATCTGGTCGTGTGCTTGTCAATTGTAAATACTGGCGCCATCATTACTAATAAATGTGTCAAGCTTGCCAATTCACGAACCGAAATGTCATTGTATTGTTTTGGTTGGCCTGGAGTGCAATTCATTGACACTAGTTGCATAACGACTCAAATGCACTTTGAAAACGCGTCAACAACGATATCACAGGAGGATAGTTTCGGCTTTAACTGTAGCTGTTGGCTAACACGGACCACCGCTTATGGGTAATATGCGTATATTTGCTTTTTAGGTGTACTTGTGTTTGGGTAGCAAAGCTTAAATGTGCTGTTTCCCTGTCTCTAGTCATCGCTAAACATGCTTTGTAATTTTGTTTTAACTGCACTTTATTTTTGTATGCATGCATGTAAATATTGTGACTACAGACTTGATAAGTAAAATAAAATCTCCTTATTATCACCAGCATAAGGGCATACGCTGTAAAGTCGGGTAACATAAGCATTGTTGAAATCTGTTCAACTTCGTCCACCATCTTTGGTTTTGATTTGCCTGCAGGGTGTCGTCTTTCGCTCTGCGTCAATAACCAAATGAACGGCGCTAATGTTCTGATTCCTTCGTGTTCAGCAAGCACGTGTAAAAAAATACTTCTCATGCATCGTTCGTTTATGTTACGCCTATATACGTTATCATTCACGTTATCATTCATCACAAATTGAAGGCATGGATTGTCACGCCAAATCCCACGAGCGGAATTTAGGTGGCAGCCAAAAAACGTTAAGAATCGTTGACACAGAATGCTTGTATGCACGGCATATGTTGCGTTTAACATACTGCGTGTTACCTAGCTGATGAAATTGGCCATACGTTGTCTTTCTCAGTGAGATAAGGAAGAGCCATGACAGACGGCATCACTGTTCGCCGTATCCAGCTGCTTGGTACGGCGAGGAATGTCTGCCAGTTGTTGCGTCTAGGCAAATGCGATTTTTTTAAAGCCGCCCCTCGTTTATTTTCGTACGAACTAATGATCATTAATTAAGGTTAGTATGCAATATATTTCTGTACAACGTTAACAAACATTGATGATGCAAGCGGTAAGGCTGTTGTATTATTTATTTGAAGACATCCGGACAGTTCAAGTGGCTATCAATGAATTTGTTCAACGGTTGCCCATACAATACAGACGTATCAAACCAGTATTGCTATACGTACGCGTGGCCCGATATAGGAGGTGTACTTGGATGTGTGTGACTTTTGCAAACAACTATGTTTATTACGATTATTACGACACTTTTTCGTGGCTGAAATTCGTATTTTTATTTGTAATTGTGCATAAATCCGTATAAATCCGAATTACGTTTCTTGTTGTTCCTATTCCGAAGAAGCATACCCATCTATTAGTAAGTAAAATATACCTTCATGAAGCAAAATGTGCAATTGTTTTCAAAAATCTTACTAACACCATAAGTATGTGCTCGTCTGTTTTGTCATTCAAATGTATCCATATGTGATAAACATAAGAAAGCATACTTTAAGTGTCACGATTCTTGCATTTAAACAGAGCCGATTTGTGGCCGTATTTATCACAAAATAAAAAAAATCCGAATAGTATTTGCGATGTAATTTGAGCTGGAGAAGAGAAGCTTCAACGAAATAGCATATGTTGTGTCGGAGCCGTGTAGAGTTCGTGGCAGTGGGTGGGAATTGTAGGCGTTTTTGTGCCGCGCCGTTGCCCTGCAGCAAACAGACGCAACATATGCCAGCGCTTGTCGTAACCCTAGCATGAACTGGGTCATTCGTGTCAGCGCCATATTGGTCAGAAACGCTTTCACGTGCTGTCCACTCAGCGTGCAGCAATGCGTAGCTATCGCGCAACGTTGCCGAAATTCTGCGTAATGATAACTGGACATTCCATGTGCCAGATGCAGGAGCGCGGTGTTTAGAATTTAGAGCATCGGACTATCAATCGAAAGATCCCCTAGCTTCCGGTTTGAATCTCGGGCAAGTTCACTCAAGCCACTTTGTTTCAGTTCATCCAGCTGTTTGTATGATCGCCTGGCAATAGACAGTGGTGGATATTTCTTTAAAAATAATCTTCGTTCGCGCTCAGTAATTGCAGCGTGAGTGAATGCTTCCGGGATGAGTCGAGATGGAGTTTGATTAAACAGATCTGCCAGGGGATTAAATGAGCTGTCGTAAGAACTGGATACCGCGATACGTAGTGACATGCACTTGCTGATATAGCCATCGTAGACGTCAGAAATCACACTGGAAATCAACTCTGTGATATCAGTTTCCATAACTATTCAATTGAAGTGGACTGGCAAGTGTTTTGAAACGTGCTTTAATACGTTAGATTCTACTGGCGATTCACGTAAACACCACATCTAATTCCTGATGTCCAGTCGCGTAGTCAGATCGAGAAGGGGGTTGGGATCGGGGGGGGGGGGGGTTACGCTTTTTAGCAACACTGACTATGATCTGTCCCATACGCAGAAACAACTCTGTCAGAAGAATATGTAGAATAACCAGAGAAGATAGAAGGGAAATGATGGAGAGAAGAGACTGGCATGAAAACATATATAAGTTAAAATTAGTCGAAAACATGATGAGATGGGCCGGACTTGTGCAAGGAACGGGCGAAGACAGACTGTCAAAGAGAGCATGGAATGCAGAAGAGGGTGGCAACCGACAAAGAGGAACACCAAAGCTGAGCTGGAATGACAGCATGGAACGGAACCTTGGGAAGGCGGGACGACATCTGGGATACACATTATAGGCCCTATTTTAAACGTATAGACAACTATGCAACATAATCAAGACAGTAGTCAATCCCAACACTCGTTGAGCATTTGAGAGCGTCTCGCTGGCCATTTCGACGTGACGAGAAGCTATAGTGATCGATGGGTGCACGTGCCCGGAAGAAGAGAAATTGTCAGTCGGCGTTCTTGAATGAAACCGTATCGATGCGTTGGTTGGAACGTAGAACACGTGACTGTTACATGTAACATACTAGAAAAATCTCCACACATGCGGTGAGGGGGATTGATTTGTTGGCTAAATCATATCAGCGCAACAAAGTGTGCAAAATACCCGTTTACACTAGCGATTTTATCCTACCGATTTTGATCCGGTGTAATGGTGTGAAAGTAGCTACTTGCTGGAAGTAGGCGTACATAACCATAATGCAGAAGTTAGCGTTGCTTCTAAGGGGATTTGTGCTAAAATACATTTAAATGAAAACAAAAGGCAACGTTGTGGTGTTAAGCACCTAAAAGAGTGCAAAATACCCGTTTACACTAGCGATTTTATCCTACCGATTTTGATCCGGTGTAATGGTGTGAAAGTAGCTACTTGCTGGAAGTAGGCGTACATAACCATAATGCAGAAGTTAGCGTTGCTTCTAAGGGGATTTGTGCTAAAATACATTTAAATGAAAACAAAAGGCAACGTTGTGGTGTTAAGCACCTAAAAGAGTTAGCACAAACTAACCATTTGCATCTACAATAAAAAAATTCAGTTCAGTGGTTTTCTCGGAATGTAGTCTTAAAGTGGAAGATGTTCATGCGATGCGGTTCGTTATATTAGTATAAGTTGAGCTTACAGTGAAAACGTGACTTGCAATATGCCATACTGCTCTGCATACGGTTGTAACAATAGTACAGCGAAGGATAATGAGCTATCTTTTTTGTTTCCCTTTGAAACAACCAGAAGTGAAACAGTGGATTCACAACTGGGGACGGGCTGGTTGGAACTTGGAAGCCTTCGAAATACAACGCATTATGTTCAGATCATTTTGAAGAAACGTGCTTCGAAGGAAATCTACATCGTCAGTTAATGACACAAGATCCGACAAAACGTCGCCGGCGTCGATATTTGAAGCCAGCTGCAGTGCCTACGATATTTAGTCACGGACCTCAGCCGTCGAAGCGACGCATATTTTCGATCAAACGCGCCGCCGCCGAGAAATCAGATCGCAAGAAGGTTAGTACCGAGTTACTTGGTATCCAATTATAATCTGTTGACATTTGAGGTGCAACATATGCTGGAGGCAAGCTAGAACAGTACCAGAATGTACTATATTGCACCATACAGAGTTTAGTCTTTAGAAGATAGCCGAATAGCAAAAGTTAACGGCAATCAAGTCGCGTGAGCGATATTACAGTGACGGATTAACATGGGCTGGAATATTTGTCGTTTATAATAACATTGCAAATTTTAGTGTATTTTGTGTTAAATGAACAAAAACTTGTAAATACGTTCTGCATTCAATAATATTGCATTAGACATTGTCATATATCGAAATGTTTGGCCTATTATTTATGTCATGATGTTATATAATTGGACTTCGTATATAATTATGTGTGACTACTGTTTATGTGACGAAGAATATCACTATATACTCTATTGTAAAACGTTTAAAATGGGTTGATTTGTATTTAGTAAAATTACATAATGTTACTCAATTTTAGTTAAGGGGATACGACCCAGGTGAAAGTGATTTTTTTTTTTTTTAAATACTAAAATATTTGTTATGTCAGATTATGACAGCGTATTATGTTTACTGTGAATATATATATAATTTTACAACAATTACATACCTTTAAACCACTCTTATCCATGGAATAAGGTTTCAATATCAAGTAATTTTTATCCATTATGCCACATTTTATGGCAATTTTCTAAAAAAAACATTTAAATTCTGCATTTGGAAGGATATCTCTGGGAGTCATTATGTGATCCAAACATAGTTATCAATGAGCTCACCAGATACACCATGTTTGTATTATAACAATACTGGCATCACTCAATAATCATATATTGTTGAAATATCTTTAATAATTTACCACGTGCACACATCTTCACTAACTTGTTTTTTTGCACACTAATAGCAAAAACAAGTAACAACTGTTATGAAAATATCTTGAATTTGGATAAAAAATATAAATAATTGTAATTTGCATTTCAGCTCGATCACCAACATGATGTGGCACATGGGGAAAGGCATCAACCGCAAGTTTACTGCGAAGGTCCGAGGCAAGGGATGCGAGAACCTCCTTCATTGGATACAGAATGTATCAAACCATCTGTGGTGGTGTTGTGCAACATGCAACGGTGACGCACAGTTGCTGGAATAAGTACCAAACTTGATATGTATTCATTTTATACCTGAGGCATGTCCAAAGCAACAAGTAACCTTTAGATTTGCAATCAGTAGATGATGAGTAGGGACCACGACCCAAGTAGTGTAAGGTGAATTCCAGTCACTGACTTGAATCCCAAATACACTAAATCAGCTCCTATGCATAACTAACATTATAATAAGTTTTTGAAATTACTGCATTTCAACTCGTTTTTTTTTTCAGGATGGCTACTCAAAAGTACCAGCCAGCATGACTACTACCTTATCAGTAAATGTGTTTATTCAGACTTCCAAAACTGATAATGTAAATGCTGTTTACATGTTATGTGTTAATATGTGGACCACCGACTTATGTATGGGACCAAAAATGTTACATAGTCAAAGTTCCTGATGACCAACTTTTCAGTAGTTTAGTCACTCAGATGTGAGGGGGCGAATACACAGATGGATAGTGCTCATTCTGTATCACCCTACCTATTCCTTGTAACCAGTTGCTGTGTACATTTATGAGTACAGTTACTTGAGTGTAATAAATTACATCTCCGTGTAATAATTACATTCCAGAATGCAATTGTCTGTAATGAAATAAATAAGAGCACTTGTGTCATTATCACCAATTTTATTAAAGAAATATAAAATCAAAACATGATATCAAAATACAGTGACTGTATATACAGTAGATACAGAAATTAAGAAGAAGAAAACAAGTTATAATAAATTAGGTGAAGGAATGTGATGATGGAATGCCTTATTTGTAAGGATCATTATCATTTTACTAATGTACCAGTATGATTACCATGATTGGCCATTGTATTGTTAATAAAAACAACCAACACTTTACACAGGAAAAGCATTTTAAAGTTCACTGAATGGTACAGTCATAAGGTAAATAACAGCAGCTTACTAACAACATATAGACTGGTGTGTTACACCAGTTGTTGGCAGACATTTTATTAGAATACTCCATGTACTATTCTTCACTGTAGGAATGAAAGCTAGATTGATGCTGTCTGCTCTGGCGTGGAACTACCGACCACGTCCCAGCCCAGACAAACCTGTTGAGACCGGTGTCATGTGGTCCAAAAGACGCAAGCAATGGGTGCTGCATAACAGGCCACAGCAGGTGAACCCACGTACCCACCTACAAATGCTCACGGATCGAGTGACAGATGTGTTTATAAGAAATATCACACTGCATGCGATCACAGTCACTGGGGCAGATGTCCCAAAACCAGAGAAGGAGGATCTGCTAGCAGCAAGAGTCAGTTAATTTGTAAAGAAACAGTAAATACTGCCACCACCCACCTACACCTTCATAGGTAACATGTACATTGTCTAGTTTAGTTTACAAGTCCAGCGTGGTATCCCTCGTGTTGTCCCCCATCGGGGACAGGGAACCTTGATCTTATTTCATGGCTGGCGCATGCTGGTAGAACTCTCCGTACCCTTCGTCCCAGCTTGCCATGGATCCACCAGGTAAACTGTCTGTATGCAGCCCACCTGAGAGACCTGAAATAAATTAGGCTCAAATAAACTTCTGACATTGTAAATAAATGACATATAGAAATCGGTTCTATAATGACACCATTCCTTTATATAAATTGTTTATCATTAAACATGTGTTCATCTGGAATAAGGCAAATATTGATAATTTTGCACTACAGAACAAATTATGACGGTGCAACAAACATTGTATCTATACGTTATGATAACTTAAGTGGAACCATTATAATTTGTTCTGTAGTGAGAGAGTATCACTTTATTCATACAGTAGAATACAATAAAGTGTGAAGCGATAACCCAAGTACATGTGTGAATACAGGCTACGGTAAATAATGACTAACGGTTAAAGTAAGTCATATTGAAAATGAACACATTTATGTATAGGATTATTTGCTGTTGAGGGGAATTTTATTTTGTAATTATTGTCATATTAGGGTGATGATCATCATATTAAAAATAGTCGTGAGTCAAACCATTGTGGTTCGTCTTTACATTTAGAAAGGGTGAATTGCGTTAGTAGGGCTAGTTTAGATAAGCATACGATTGAATTAGTTGTTTTGTTGGTGGTTTTATTCCAAGAGATTTTAAGGAGGTTGTCAGTCTTAGATTTGTTGGGTTCAGATACATAGCCTCTGCAACCTATTTAAATGCATGTTAATTCTGATTTTATTCCGTTATTGTTTACATCATGGATTAGTGCGACATACTTGTTAGTTTTGAATACATGATCTTTCTTGATGTTAGGTTCAAATGGTAGTCAGTTCCATGATGTGAATTTGCTTAGCATGTGGATGGTAGATGGCGTATGGCAAGTCCACTAAGTAATATCCCTGGAAAATTGTTAATCATTTGGGCATCAGGCATGAGATTGCTGACAAAATTATCTATATATATATTTGTATTGCTAGTGCCACTATGATGTTGTATTGTGTTCATTATTAATACATTTCAATAAATATTTAACAACACATTTCACTGGTCTTGTAACAATGCATGCACATATATACGTACTTGTTTGTTGGATGGTCTAATTCCCATTCTGCAGCATCACCTGCTCCAAACAAAGAATTCTAAATCCCCTGCTGTTTGTAATGCACAGCAGTCCACCTGTAACAAAGAATTAAGCATTTAAATAATAGTTTTACACGAACGTTAAGCAAACATGGATTATTATTCTGAACAAATTTCACAAAGAATGCATCACGATCCTCTAACTGTATTCATCCCAGTATTATACCTGGGTCCATAGACATATCATGCAGATTAAGGAAGGCCGTTTTGAAATGTGTCAACATTTGAACAAAACGGTGGTCATTTTGTTTGCCACCAAAACAAATGGGGGCTCTGGCTGAAAAATGTTCAATGTATATTTTATTCATAAGACCCAATGTAAACTTTGGGCAGAAAAATTGCAGTATGCATAAAGTTTAAAATAATCTATCTACATGCCACGTGTTTAAAAAGTAGTACTGCCACATATTGTTCATACATGCATAGTCATTACTGCGAATGTGAAGAGTGTCGACGGGATTGAACAAAAGGGGAGTTAATTCCTGCTTATTTTCTATCATAGCTCTGCCCTATACAATTTTGGTTCACATGAATCACGGAACCATTCAACTACATTTCTTTTAAAAAGTGATGGTACAGCCTTGGGTGGTATTCGAAAATGGACATGTCAAAGTTCAAAAACTGAGTCCAGTGGCACTGAGAGTGAGATTTAAAAGTCAATCAATCCCAAATGTAAGACAAGTGTGAAGTGACGTGTCCCAGCCCGAGCGATCATCTATCGCTGTTCATACGCAGCCCGGAACTTAGGCTCATCGGTTATTTAAACAATAAACTAAACATATTAATAATTACCTTCACCGACACCAGTCAATTTCAAGTATTTGTATGCGCCTCGACATTTTCACTGCCCGTGGGCCTTCCTGTTTGTGCCCACCGGCACGCGCCTCTGCCCTATCTTCCAACACCGGCCCTTGTTTTTGTGGTTCAAACCGGTAACCAGCTGCTTCGAAATCGATTTGGTTTACGTTGTCTTTCGAAGAATCGGGAAAAAAGCCATCTTATTTACACAGTCACAGCGCATGCGCACATAGTTTAATTGGTAAACTTACTATAGCGCCACCTAACGGAGTTGGGAACAAATAGTACGCAGAAAATTTACGAAGTGAGTTACGACAGTGTGACGTCACTTTCTTATAACAATGGCGTAGTCCATAGAAATTCAGTAGTTGTGTGTTCAAAAACGTTTTCCTGGTAAACCGGTGACGTTAACAATTTGATCGTAGTTGTAAATTGTTAGTTTGTATTAACTCTTGTAGATGCTTAACACCAAAACGTTGCCTTTTGTTTTCCTTTAAGTTTCATGTTTTAAATGTAAGATTGCGCAGCAAAAACAATATGTAATAACTTTGCCAATTATTTGCAGAACATATAAAAACAGATAAGAAGAAAACCGAAAATAAGACAAAGTTATTTCTGACAGAGCAGCACACATGTTTGTGAAAAGGTCAGACCAAATGTAGCACGGTATTACTCTCGGCCCGAGTAGCGTTTATGTAGTATGGCAGGATGTCATCCGAGCGGGTGCGAACGGTTGACTCGCGCCAATATCCACGTGTGTTTTGATGACAGGCGAGTCCCGCACACGGCGCCCGCGGCGGTTGCTGATTGGCTACTGCTTCAAATTTCGGTTGGTCCGATTATGTCGTCCTGCATATTCTGATACAAGTAAGAAAAAAGTAGTTCGTGTACACGGCCTTTAGGTGATTGTCTGTACATCACGTGAACGTGATCACATTGCGCAAGTACACCTGTAAGCGTGCTTCCGTTTAGACGTGCGCTGACGCAGGAACAACACATTTTAGCATTTAAGTTGTAAAGTTATCAAGTGAAAACGGAACAAGATGGGCAGGACATGCACAAAAAGAGCACGGGAAACAGAAGAGTGTAAGAAAAGGAAGACCAAATGTAAGGTGGGAAGGCCGTGCAAAGAACAGCCAAGAGTGAAAAAACAGGGTAAAAGATCAGAAAATATACCGGATTATATGGAAATGGATAACAAAGAGAAACTACAGAAAGCATTGCAAAAATGGAGTAGCACGTTTGGAAAACATGGCCTTCGAATGAATCTAGAGAAGAATGACGTAATGTGGATAGGTGAACTGGAGGTGGATCTACAGGTAGTTGTTGACGAACGGTCGCTACAGTGTGTGAGGATGGAGGATGTAGTAAAGAAATACAGAGAAGGGTGCAAGCAGGAGAAGCGGCGTGGAAGAGGGTGGAAGGCATTATGTGGGACAGAAAGCTAAATAAACAGCTAAAAGGAAAATTGTTGGAAACTTGAGTGGTGCCAGAATGTATATATGGGTTGTGAGCAATGACACTGCGACAGAAACAGGAGGAGAAGCTACAAGTAGCAGAGGACTGATGACTAATAACCCGGGACGATAGAAGGCAGAGTAACCAGAGAAGATAGAAGGCAGAGGAAGGAATTGAGAAAAGAATTGACTTGAAAAACATCTAAACATGAAAATGGTCGAAAACAGAATGAGATGGGCAGGACGTATGAAAAGAATGAGCGAAGACAGACTGTCAAAAAAGAGCATGAAAGCAGGATAGGGTGGCAAACAACGAAGAGAAAGACTAAGGCTGGGATGGAACGATAGCATGAAACAGGACTTTAGGACGGCACGTGTGAACAGCTAAGAATGGAAAAGCATCGCGGACGGCAGCGAAATACATAGATAGTTGGTAGGAAAAGCGGCAGAAGCTACGTGAACACACCCTGCAAGGCAGCAAAGGAAAGAAGAAGAAGACAGAAACTATCATATATAGAGAAGGCTGAATAGACCGGGTGATGTGGAATTCGACCCGCAATGGCCCAGGAGTAAGAAGAAGACGACCTGCTGTTAAACTAGTTAGTTGGCTTAATACGTGCCACGCCCGGTGTGCATACAGGAACGCGGTCGGCGTGTTTTATTAGAATACCCAAAGGACAATTCGCGCGTTCGCCTGTGTAATATCGACCATAAATGATGATACATTCATTTGCGCTGCACGGCAGCAATAAAGTCGTCTGTGTTTGCGAGGACACTTTGGCGAAGTCTTTATCTGCATAGTGACATATTGCAATGTGTGCTTTCTAAACGAAATATCATGGAACACGATTGTAAACCCTCATGCGAGTGCACGTTCATCGTGCTTCATCTTTACGAGTCCCTGTAGACAAGTAAATTTGCATCCGAGGTCGCAGCAAAGTGACATCCGGTCTGATATGGAAATGTGCGACAATCGAAATTAATATAACCTTTCAACTTTGTTTAAAGAACGCGCGAATTGGCCAGCTATTTAGAGGACATGCACAACGATTTATTTGGTTTACTGGCCTACATTATAAATGAAATAATGTCGCATTGTCCGTAGAACAGACAATCAGCCATTATTCCCCCAAATGCCCTGCTATACAGACATTTAAAACATCCCTTCCTCCGTCCCTCCATCCCTTCATCCCTGCCACCCTGCCTCGCTCCCTCCCTCCCTCCCTCCCTCCCTCTTTCCCTCTCTCCCTCCCTCCATCGGTTCCTCCCTCCCTCCTTACCTCCCTCCCTCCCTCCGTCGCTCCCTCCCTCCCTCCCTCCCTCCCTCCCTCCCTCCCCCTCCTCCCCTCCCTCCTCCCTCCTCCCTCCCTCCCTCCTCCCTCCCTCCCTCCCTCCTCCCTCCCTCCCTCCCTCCCCCTCCCTCCCTCCCTCCCTCCCTCCCCCTCCTCTCCTCCTCCCTCCTCCCTCCCTCCTCCTCCCACCCTACCTCTCTGCTCTCCCCTGCCTCCCCGTCCCTCCCTCCCCTCCTGCGTCCCTCCTCCTCCTCTCCCTCCCTCCTCCTCCCTCCCCCTCCCCTCCCTCCCTCCCTCCCTCCTCCCTCCCTCCCTCCCTCCCTCTCCTCCCTCCCTCCCTCCTCCCCCCTCTCCCTCCCTCCCTCCGTCCCTCCCTCCCTCCCTCCCTCTCCCTCCCTCCTCCGTCCCTCCCTCCCTCCTCCCTCCCTCCCTCCCTCCCTCCCTCCCTCGCATTTTGTCGGGCGTTTCAACATTTCTATTTTAGTATTATAGTATAATAATTAAACAATGACAAACAGAAGACATTAGTTTAACGGGTAACGCGTGTGGTACATCTCTATTATCTTATGGTTTTTATCACATCCGCCATTCCCGTCCATCGCAAAGGTCGCGTGTCTCCGCCTGCGTCTGAATCGCCCGGATTTATGGTTCGGGACGCACATCCTTGTCTCCACGATGTCTTATTAAACAAGCTGTCCTCCTTCTAAGGTTCTGTCCAGGCTCATCGATTAACAATAACGCGTTGTCTCCCGCCACCTGGTGATTTACCGTAGAATCTCGCTTTACGGTCGCCTCGTTAAATACAGCCACCTCACAATTAAGGTCACCTAGGAAATTAATCCCGTTAATACGGTCACCTCGCTATTAAGATCGCTTATGCCCAGTCCTGTGGTGACCCTAAAAGTGAGGTTCCACTCTATAGTGAGGTTCCACTCTGTTTATATTATATTTATAATTATTCCGGTTTCTACAACAATATCGAGTTGTTCTATAATTTAGTAAAGTTTCAACTCGAACTAAGATGATATATTGTTCTTAGCGAACCAACATTTAGAAATATAACTTCACCGTTGATAGGTTATACATACCAATATTTCCTTTCAGTTTATTCGCGAACAGCCCTCAACATTCTCGCGTGGACAAGCTTTATATCTAGAGGTCATGTGTTCGGGATCAGGTGATCACTAACGCTTTCACGTACGCAGCCAAATATTAAACAGATAACTGTCAAAAGATACCTTTTAATTTCCTTCATTAAAACACATTTCCGCGGGTAAGGTGTTTGAATAAATACTTATTTCATTATAAAAAAACAGACAGGACTATGTACCAATCAGAACGAGGATGTCTGTTTTTTTATTAGCATTATATTTTGTATGTTTTTCCTAATACTACAATGCATATGGTGAAGGTATACTTTTGTCTGTATCGCGAATTGTTCTATCCTAAATGAAATGTATTCTCCTTTGCATATCCATCGTGTCAGAGGTAACTAGAGACATATAGCAATCAAAGAAAGCTTTCACGATGACAGAATAAAAAAAAGGAATGCTAAACAGTAGTAAGTACCGATAAGCTTTGAACACAATTTTTCTGAGAACCTACGTAGAGCAAGCGTAGCCCCAAAACATTTCCAGTGCATTTTGTCGGTTGTATTAAATCAATCACCAATTCAACGTCTCGCGAATTATTCAAACACGCTCCAACAGTTGCATCGCGATAGCTATAGTTCGTTTGTTTTCATCACTGTCTGATGTAGGGTATCATCTAGTGTGCTGGGCCAACGCCGACAAGCAAACAATTGGCCAAGGCTTGGAAGCTGCTGCAAATGAATTGATTCGGCGTCCCTAAGGTTAAGAACACAGCGCTTTACGACGTCACTATCGACACAGAAGGGGATCCAAACTCCCAGTGTATCAATGCGTCACTTCAATCACAATTGAGACATTTGCCAATAAGGCGACATCCTAAGTCTATTAGCCAGCTCAGATAGTGTAGCTTGTTAGGTTTTATCGACGCGTGTGTGTATGCCGATTGATTGCGAAGGTCGACAGCATCAATGTTGGTTTACGACTTTATGTCGGCGTATATAGTCAACAAAGACATAACTTAATTAGTGTTAGCGGGCATACTCCGATAACAGTAATCGATAAGGTCAAGAACGTCCACTGGAATCGCATTGCGCCTGACGGGTACGTTACAGAGCTTGAAATAGGATGCAGTCTTTCAAGTCACCATACCCGGTGGCAATGTTTACCATCATGCACTTAGCGAAGGAAACAAACCCACCTGCCCGAGGTGGACCTATCGCCCACTTCGCCAGGTCTCTAGGTTGTGGAGCGCAGTGGCGCATTTGGTAGAGCATCAGACTCTCAAACGACAAAACCCGGGTTCGAATCCTGTCTTGCCGTTTTGAACCTTCGGCAAAGTCGTTTACTTTGCATTGCTGCTGTTCACTCAGCTGTATGAATGAGTACCTGGCTATAGACAGTGGTGACTATTTGTGTACGAATAGTCTTCGCGAATTAATTGCAGCGTGGCTTAGTGCTTCCCAGGGAAGTCGAGATGGTGTTCGATTGAACAGGTCTGCCAGGGAGTAAAGTGTAAAGCGCTTTGAGCAGTATTAAGGACTGGATACAGCGCTATCTAAGAATTAACCTTTACTTTAGTCACCTAGTCCTTGGGGATATTCCACAAGAAGACACGAAATCCGTCGTAGACTGAGCCCCAGAATCCTGCACTGTGCGTACGATACAGATGTGCTTCGCACGCGAGTCAAGGAAACAACAAGGAAGTTGGCGAACACATTCACACGTCAAACGGAAGTCTAATTCGAGATCGCGCTGACATCCTTTGCTCAAGTTGCGGGATACTTCCTATTAGCCAGTCGAGTGACGATGTCACGGGGCGAGTAACAAGCTGATTGGGTTGTTAACTAATGACAACGCACCACCCAGCGAGCACATCCCTGTCTTGCGTTACCTCAACCAATCATAAATTTTTTTCTCGCTAAAATCGCCCGCTGATTAAAGAATGCTCGTTAATATATTCATCATTCGCATAACAGAATTATGTGTCAGTCGTCGCCGCGTGACTTTCATTTTGTGTCAAATGCTGTCTCCTCACTTAGTACGCGTTAGTCAGTGAGACTCATTCGATAATCGGATCAATTTTGAGCTTTGTTTTTCTGCGAACTAATGGATCAAGTTCTGGAAAGGTTTACGTCAGCACCTGACGTCAACGAAGCCCCGAGGAAAGCAACAGCACATTGGCATAAGAAGCATACCAACAATAATACATAGAAATTATTAAGCCAACTCACTGGCATTTCAATAACACAAGGAAAGCAACAGCACACTGGCATAAAAAGCATACCAACAATAATACATATAAATTATTAAGCCAACTCACTGGTATTTCAATAACACCAGTTTTCATTCGCCACGTCCGTGATTGTAGAACTACGGCGATTACGGTATATAATCTAGCGCATTTGTGCTAATTGTACTACTACTACTACTACTACTACTACTACTACTACTACTACTACTACTACATTATTGATCTCTCTAGACGAAATAACTTAGTTTCTGTTTCTTTATAAAGTTCAATAAAGTCCCGGGTATAACACCAAGCTCATCTGCGATGGATTCGTTAGTTCTACGTTCAGTCCACGAAACTCGTAATATCTCTCTATAACACTTGTTTTCAAATGCATTTATACATTTAGTAACGTACTACTACTACTACTACTACTACTACTACTACTACTACTACTACTACTACTACTACTGCTACTACTACTACTACTACCCCAGTGCAAATGCGGCCCGAGCAGCTACATTTATGGCAGACTGTGTCCACAAGCAACTAGAAAGGACTCCTGAAGCACCAGTTTTCATCCTGGGTGATTTTAATCACTGTAAGCTGGGATTCAGCCTTCCAGGCTTCTCACAGTATACTGTGTGTGATACTCGAAAATGCAAAATGATGGACAAATGCTACGAGAATACACCAGGCGCGTACTCGGCTAAGTTCAAACCACCCATTGCCAACTCAGACCATGATACTGTTCATCTCATACCGACCAGTCCTGAAGAGAAGCAAACCTGTGCTGAAAACTGTCAATGTGTGGTCTGTTGACAATGTGGAGACCCTTAGGTGCTGTTTCATATCCACAGACTGGGAGGTTTTCACTCGGGACAATCCCGACATCAACACGGCTACGGATATAGTGACACACTATATCAAGTTTTGCATCGAGACTGTGATTCCAAAGAAAATTGTGAAATCTTTTTCCCAATAACAAACCATATATCACTAAGGAAATGAAAGACTGCATACATAGAAAAAGCAGGAAAGACACACTAGAGGTCAAACGGATGCAAAAGGAACTCAACACGAAACTGAGAGAGGAAAAACAACACTTTCTTCTTCAGTTCAGCATATCTCTGCGAGACATAGCTGCCCGGAAGATCCCACGATACGCTGCTCTGTCTGCCGTTCGTCTCCCTGCTCTCACGATGTCGTCTTCCAACTAGTCGCTGGTGTCCTGTTCCCATCTTCTCCTTGGTCTTCCCCTTCCTCTCTTTCCCTCCACTTTGCCTTCTAGGACTGTTTTCTCTAAGGAATTATTTCTTTTGATGTGGTCAAAATAACTCAGTTTTAATTTTTATTCTATTCACTAGTTGGCAGTTCTTTATGTCAATTTTTTTAAGGATCTCTGTATTGGTTGTTCTTGTTATCCATGGCACTCTTAGGACTTTTCTGTAACATTTAATCTCAAACGCTTGTATTCTTCTCATGTCTTCTTTGTTCAATATCCACGTTTCGCTCCCGCATTGAGCTGTTGGGAAAACGGAAGTTTTTAAAATTCTTATCTTTGTTGGTATTTTTTGTCCTTTCCATACATTTTTCAGATTATTTAGTTTCTGCGTTGCTATGGCAATTCTTCTTCTGATCTCTGGTGATGTCTTGCCTTCTCCTTGTAGTCTTGCTCCAAGGTATTCGTAGTGGTTCACATTTTCAACTTGCTCCTCGTTGATTGCAATTTCTGTTTTTTCAATGCATTTGTCAGTGTCCATGATCTTTGTTTTCTTCACATTAAGTAGCAAGCCCTTTTTCTCACTGTGTTCTTTTACAGACATGATTAGGTTTGTTAGGCCGATTGTTGTAGTGGACAGGAGTGCGGTATCGTCTGCATATCGTATGTCTCTGATTCTATGTCCATGAACATTCACTTCATCGTATCTTGTACTTCTGTCATATAATTCTACATCTCTCATTATGTCTTCTGTGTAGAGATTGAATAGGTATGGATATAAAATACACCCTTATCTTACTCCTTTTCCCACTGTAAAGGTTTCTGTAGTTGTTGGTTGCTATAACGTGATTTCAAGAGGGCGATTATCTTTGGGTGGAAGTTCATGTCATTGAGCGTTTTCCACATCATCTGATAAATCACACAGTCGAAAGCCTTGGAATAGTCGATGAAGCATATTCTTAGATTATTATTTATCTCTCTGAATTTCTGAATCAACATTCTCAGATTGAATATGTGGTCCCTTGTGCCTCTGTTTTTTCTGAAGCCTGCCTGTGTACTGCTCACTTCCATTTCCATTTTATCTTGCATTCTTTTCAGTATGATTTTCAGCAATATTTTGCTTGCATGGCTAATGAGTGATATGGTTCTGTAGTTGGAGCATAGCTGTAGGTCTCCTTTCTTTGGTAATGGGATGTATATTGATTTCTTCCAGTCGTCGAGCCATTTTCCACTCTTCCATATTTTTTTACACAGTGCATGGTATATGTCTATTCCTTCTTCTTCCGCTGCTTTTATCATTTCTGCCTGTATATTGTCGCACCCAGGGCTTTTCCCATCTTTTAGACTATTAATGGCCCATTTCACCTCATCTCTTAATGGTTCGAGATCGTCCTCGTCTTGGTCTTCGTTTCCCATATCAGGGGGTCGTTGTTGTCTCCATCTCGTGCATACATATTTGCACTATTCTTTCCATATTTTGGCTATGTCTTCTGCATCAGTCAGAGTTTTCCCATTTTTATCTTTGATGACACCGAGTCTGGACTGGAATTTACCTGTCATGTTCTTTATTTCTTCGGTTTCGGTTTTCTGCCATACAGTCCTCTATTTTCTTACACTTGGCTTCTATATTCTTTTGTTTATCCCAGTTGCAGAGTTTTTTGATTAATTTGTTCATCTCATTATACCTTAATCTGATCGATTTCTCGTTTTTGGGTTTCTTAAGCTCTTTCCTTTCTGCTATTTTCTTTAAGATCTCTCTGCTGATCCAGGGTTGGTGTTTCTTCTCTCTCTTCCGTAGGTGTTTTTCCGTTTCTTCTCGGAAAATTGTCTTGATATCATTTGTAATTTCTTCTGGTTCTTTCTCTCCTGTCATTGTCAGTAAAGTTGTAAATCGATTCTTCGCAGATACTGTGTATTCGTCTGTCGGATTTTCTACATCATATCTCTGTGTTGTTGTCACTCCTTTTTCACTTTCATCTTAAGTTTTATCTCTGCCATCAGTATTTCATGATCAGATCCACAGTCTGTTCCTGGTAGTGTTCTTGCACCTCGTATTGCTGATATCCATCTCTTCTATATCATGATGTAGTCTATCTGATTTCTGGTCTTTCAATCTGGCGATGTCCACGTGTAGATGCAAATTAGTATAAAAAGCTTCTATTTCTTCCTCTTCTGCTGTTGATGTCGGCGCATAGACTTGTATTATTTTGATATTCTTCACTTTTCCTTGTAACCGTATGCTCAGAATTATGTCATTTACTGGTTTGTATCCAAGTACTGTATTTGCTATTTGTTTACTCAGATATATTGCTACGCCTCCTTGTCCGGCCTTTGCTTGTCCGGAGTATATACATTTTCCTCCTGCGTGTGGTGTAAAATGACCTTGTCCCGCCCATCTGTGCTCTGCTATTCCTAGGACACTAATATTATTTTGTTTCGCTTCTTCTATAACATTGTCCATTTTTCCAGCCGCCATGCTGCGGACATTCCAAGTTGCTATTCTCGTTTTGTTTTTTAGCCATCCACTGAACTTCTTTCCCTTCTCCGCACAGTCGAGCAAATTGCCATCATCAGCTTGAGTAGTACTCCCGGTTGCTTCTAGCTCTTCCCCAATAGCCGTTAGGGAATCTTCTGGCTTGGGGGACTCATCATCGAGTCCCCTACTACACTACAAAGACAAAATGGAGAAACATTATAATTGCACGAACTATAGAACATTATGGGATACAATGAAGTCGGCCATAAACATGAACTGTACTAGGAAACCAATACACACCACAAATGAACAGGCTTTTGCTGATGAAATGAATGATTTCTACAGACAATCTGATACTCAGGACGCGATCTTCCGGTAGATGTGATTCTGTGCTCATTGATGTGTTTGTCAGTAATGCCGATATGTTTGAAATTGCTGTAGAAGATGTCACCAAAGTCGTCCAACAAGTACAGGTGTATATAGTAGAAAAGCAACTGGTCCTGATGGCATTTTGGCTTTGTTATTGAAAACATATGCTGTGGAGCTTGCACCGGCTTTGTATCCTATATTCCAACTCTCTATCAATAGCCACATGGTACTAATACTCTGGAAAACCTCACATATTACTCCTGTACCAAATAAAACTTGCCCAAAAGAAAACAATGATTACAGACCTGTTGCACTTACACCAGTTGTCACGAAATATTTGGAACGAATAGTGGTTCGTAAATTGCAGCTAGCCGTTCAGGACTATCTTGACCGATTCCAATTTACCTACAGGCATGGCAGAGGAACAGCTGTCAATACTGTTGTCCATTTAATTTTGAAACACTTAGACAACCTCAAGGCTTATGCTAGAGTAATGTTCATAGACATTAGCTCGGCGTCCAATTTTATCCAACCTCACATTCTGCATAGTGTAGAACCCCTCGGTGCAGGTTTGATAGATACAAACACTCATTCGTGCCACTGTCCATTAAACAGCTTAATTCATGATGCCTGCTGCCTCAGTGTAATTTGTCGTTTTAGAATAAGTAATGTGTAAGCATGTATTATTTATCTGCTGTTTTTATAGAATGGTTTTATTGTTGTATGTACATGTTGCAGTCATGTCTGTTCTCACCCAAAACAAATTTCTCAAATCCATAGTTGAGACAATAAAGCATTATCTTATGTTACCTTATCTTACTATCATCGTTATTACCAACATTTCTAAAGCGCCATATTATATCCGAGACCAGCCCGTTCATAGGCACGTACACACATTATAAAACGTATATGAAGTTATAAGACATTTTAAAGAAATATATAATCCTGGTAAAAATAATATAAAAATAATATTATATTAAAATAAAAAAAATCTATTATCTTCTTCTTCTTCCCCTTGCTCACTTGCGGGGTGGGGTCCACATCACTTGGTAGCTTTTTCTACTTTTCTTATCAGTTCTTTCCACCTCTCTCTCTCATCCGCATTGGCCGTCCATTCATGGCTGTTCACGCCAGCCCTCCCTAGGTCTCTTTTATGCTGTCGTTCCATCTCAACCTTGGTCTTCCTCTCCTTCGTCTGCCACCCTCTTCTACTTTCCATGCTCTTTTCGCCAGTCTGTCTTCACCCATTCTATGTACATGTCCCGCCCATCTAATTCTGCTACCGGTTACATTCCTCTGGACTTTTCATTCCAATCTCCTCTCTCAATTCCTTCATCTTCCTTCTATCCTCTCGCGTTACTCTATATATTCTTCTGGCCCAGTTGTTTTCTGCTACCTGTAGTTTCTCCTCCTGTCTCTCTGTCAGTGGCAGTGTTCCCAATCCATATATACAGGCTGGTACAACGCAGGCTTCCAACACTTTTCCTTTCAGTTGTTTCTTCAGTTTTCTGTCCCACATAATGCCTTCTACCCTCTTCCATGCTGCTGCTCCTGCTTGCACCCTCCTCTGTATTTCTTTACTACTCCTTCCATCCACACACTGTACCGCCCAGGTATACAAAGCTGTTCACTTGTTTAATGGTCTTTCCGTCGACAACTACATGCAGATCTACCTCCTGTACACCTATCCATATTACTTAAGTCTTCTCCAAATTAATTCGGAGGCCGTGTTTTCTGAAGGTGTTTCTCCATTCTTGCAATGCTTTCTGTAGGTCCTCTTTGTTATCAGCCACCACTGCTAGGTCGCTTGCATACAGTATCTTCTAAAGTTCTTCCTGCTCCGATATCTTTCCAATGATCAGGTTCATCACCATAATGAAAAGCAGGGGACTCAAGGCAATTCCCTGTCTGAGTCCTACTTCCACTTCAAATTGTTCCGATGTTTCCACTTCGACTCTCACTACCGCTGTTGTTTCCTTGTACATTTCCTCCACCATTCTGACTTCTGCTTCTCCAACCTCCATCCATCTCATGACTGCAAATGCGAGTTCTCTCGGCACGGTGTCTAGATCGAAAAAACCGAATGCTACATCCTTTTAAAATTTTCTCGTCTTCTCAATAATTTGTCTGATGGCAAACAATCCATCATTTGTTCCTCTCCCTTTCATAAATCCCAGCTGATTCTCTCCGGTTTTGAAAAAATTAATCAAAATATATTATATTATATAAAATAATTAATTAAATTAATTAATTAAGTAAATACATGTTCATAAAAAAGTGACCTACAGCACAGTTCTTCAGTGGAAGTAAGCCAGTTTAAATAAATTAGTTTAAGGAGAGTCTTAAATCTGGCGAGACTGTCTGTTCGACGAACGTTGACTGTGAAAGCGTTCCAGAGTGTTGGACCAGACACAGAGAAAGCCCGCCTGTTGTACTATTCGATATAGTTAATGACGCGTACAACTTATTATTTTTGTCGTACGTAATAAACACAAACATTGTCACATTTCAATATTGGGAGTTCATATGTAAACATTGGCAGTTTAGTTTTGGGATGTCCGTTATGAAGAATATTTTAAACACTTATATATAATTAAACAACAGTATGACAAAACGTCCAAACATATTTATTTCACAGACTTATATTTAATAATACAAACAATTTTGATATACTGTTAAATAAAAAACGCATGTTTTTATTATAATGCAGTATCCAGTCCTCAAGACTGCTCAAAGCGCATTCAGCCACGCTGCAATTAATGCGCGAAGTGTTCATATAACTGAATGAACTGGAGCAACGTAGAGTGAACGAACGTGCCTAAGTTAGTTTCGACACGGCGGTACATGACTTGAACCCGGGTTCTCTTCACTGAGAGTTCGATGCTCTATACACTGCGCCACCACGCTCCATTGCTCCCCTGTGCCATTATTTAAAGTTGTATAAAAACAGTAGCGAGAGAGTAATTGATGTATGGAACACCCTACCCGAAGCCATCGTCACAGCTCCAACAGTCAATGCACTGAAGAACCGACTCACTCAATATAATACGGATACACCATCGTGTCAAATTCGATTACTCAGCAACATTGGTTAAATAGCGGTACATAGGCAAATTTGCCTGAAGACCGAAGAGGGTGTATGTATGTATATATGTGAATGTTTCCAACATTTTATAAGAAGAAACCGGATGACAATATGATTGGTACATTGCATAGAAATGGGAAGACCTAATAGCATATCACCCCAATATTTGATTTCTAACAATAGCATTGAATAGCTACAATAATTACTATTAAATGATATAATTCGGTGATTTAACATAGTTTTTGACATTGAGATATGCTTCCGCTTGTGGTATACTAAACATGTTATCAATATTTAAATCATTAAAAGGAACTTTAAAAAAAATGAAAAATGTACGAGTAATCGTAAAATATACGTTGTTCAGCAAAAATCCTTATGAAAGAGAATTTTTTTACTGCTTTTTTAATAACGCCCGCAAAAAACAGCGTGTCTATTGTAGAATCCTTGAAAATAAATGGGAATTAAAAAAACAAAATCACACAATGTTGTAATTATTTGCTGGCGCCGCAGTGACGTACATCTGGTCATGTTTTCTGACAGCAAAGGTTCCTACACAAAACTACCTGCATTCATGTATGACTATCGTGTCCACCACAGAAGCCCATTCGTCAGCGTTTGACACTCTGCGAGTTTCCACTGTTGTTGATGAGACATATACAATGATGAATGCACTGCTCTCTGTCATGCTACCGGGTTTCTTTCACCGTTCCTGATATTCGACAACAGTAATCGCATTCCCACATACAAATGTATCTTTCTTGCGTTGACGCTGTAGAGCTTATTAAACGTCAACTCGTCTTAGTGTAGATATTGTCTCGCTTGTGAAAAAGCAATTCTCCCAGGAGTCGCATGCCATCTCAGGAACGTCATTACATCACGCAGCAGACGCGGGTTATTAGCTGGACTAGCAAAAAATGCCCGTCCACAGACAGAATGAATTGTCAGTTGATAGTCGGGATGCAGCAATATTAAGCAAATGTTAGAAAACACACACTATCGTTACAATAATACTGATCTTTATTTTTTTGCCCGAAGGAATTCTGTTTGCTATCGGAGCTAAACATAGATGAGCACAAATTAAGCAAAGAAAACATACAATATACATAAACATATCACAGATAGCATCACTGGTGTCACAAATCATTTTAGGCAAAATTCAAAACTATATGCAGAGAAAAAATGACAGCATCACAAACAATGAAATGTCAGGTGTTTATTCTGCATTATAAATTAGAATAGCGTGTGACAGGAAGGTTTTTCCTGTACCTATCTGTCCTTGTCATTATCGTTCGCAATCTTTTTCCTGACGGTACAGGCTGAAGTAGGCAGTTGAGAGGATGATACCTATCTTTCAGGATGACTTCTACTTTTTTAAAGCTCGATCATGATATATTTGTTTCAGTGATGGTGGTACTTTTCCTATTACCTTTTCAGCAGTTAAAACTTGTTTCTCCAAGCTATCTTTCTCCTTGTTTGTGACTCCTGAAAACCAGACTTGGATGCCAAAGCTTAAGACACTTTCTACTATAAATCGGTAAAAGAGCATCATGATGGTGTTGTCTACTTTACAATGTTTCAGTTGTCTCAAGAAGTAAAGCCTTTGGTGACCTTTTTTCATGGTAGACATAACATCTTCAGCCCAAGATAGGTCTGATGTTACTACTGTGCCCAAATACTTGTAAGATGTGTCCACCTCTTGCCCACTTATAAAGACTGGCTCATGGTTTGACTTATTTCTTCTGAAGTCGACAACTATTTCCTTTGTCTTGGCTACATTCATAGACAGCTTGTTATCTCTACCCCAGCTTACAAGGTTTTCTATTTCTGCTCTGTAATTAGACTCATCACCGTTCTGTATCAGACCACAGTTTGCCAGGTCATCGGCATATTTAACCATACATACATTCTCATCGTGGGATATGCAATCAGAAATGTACAGGATGTAGAGTACAGGTGATAGAACACAGTCTTGGGGGTTCAGAGGTGTACAGGGTGTAGAGTACAGGTGATAGAACACAGCCTTGGCGGTTCAGAGGTGTACAGGATGTAGAGTACAGGTGATAGAAAACAGCCTTGGGGGTTAAGAGGTGTACAGGGTGTAGAGTACATGTGACAGAACACAGCCTTGTTGGTTCAGAGGTGTACAGGGTGTAGAGTACAGGTGATAGAACACCGCCTTGGGTGGTTCAGAAGTGTACGAGGTGTAGAGTACAGGTGATAGAACACCGCCTTGGGGGGTTCAGAAGTGTACGAGGTGTAGAGTACAGGTGATAGAACACCGCATTGGGGGGTTCAGAAGTGTACGAGGTGTAGAGTACAGGTGATAGAACACCGCCTTGGGGGGTTCAGAAGTGTACGAGGTGTAGAGTACAGGTGATAGAACACAGCCGTGGGGGGTTCCAATGGTTGTGATGATAGTATCAGATTTACAGCCAACCAAGGTTACATACTGTTGTCTGTTACAAAGACAATTGCTGATGCAGTATGTAATTTGGGGATGTTCACTCAAATGACAGCTTCTCTTGCAGAATCATTGACTGATGTTATTAAATGCAGAACTGTAATCAACAAACACTATTCTGGCATATGCACCTGGCTTTTCCAGATGACTTACAACTGACTGTAGCAAAGTTATGGTGGCATCATTAAAACCTCTGTTCGGTTTGTATGCAAACTGACATTGATCAAGGTCTTGTTTCAGTTCTGATACCAGAAATTTAAGAACCATTTTTTTTCTAGGGACTTCATTATCATGGATGTTAAGGCAATGGATCTGTAATCATTTAGTTCATCTGGTTTGGAATTCCTGGGAACTGGGATTATATTGGCTGTCTTCCACTGGGATGGAATCAGACCTGATCCGAGTGACATATTAAAGATCTTGCAAAACACATCACTCAGTTCATTGGCGCACAAACTCAGAAATCTTGATGAGATATTGTCTGGCCTCGCTGCTTTGTTGGGATTCAGCCACTTGAATATGCGTCTCACATCGTCAGGAGTCACTTTTATTATGACGTCGTCTTCACAGAGATGCTCATCACAAGTTGAGGAAGAAAATATATGTCCTGCGCAGAGGTAAAAACGAGTGAAGAATGCCTTTAGGTTCTGGGGTGATATGGAATTGGTACACACTGATATGTCCTTGTGACCACTCCCTGGCATCGTACGAAGTACTCCCCACATCTTGCGAGTGGATGCTGAATTGCAATGTTCCTCCACCTTTATCTGTTGATTGTGTGGGTGCTAGTAGCGTGAATATGTTTAAACATAAAAATCGACACATACCTCAGAAGGGCTGGATATATGTAGATAAAAGGGTTGGACTCTCGATAAGCCAAAGGGCTTCCTTGTCCACCTGCCATCTAGAGTTAATTTTCTGGATGGCAATCTTGTTAAATCTTGTTAAACCTTGCTTCTGAATTTGAGTTTTGAGTCTTTCACAGCACTGTCAATTTCTCTTTGCACTTTCTTCAGTTCATTTTATTTTATCTGCAAGAATTTCGTGTTTTTTCTTTATCAGTTCCCTAGCCTCAGCATTCATCCATGGTTTGCTGTTGGGACAGCATTTCACAGTGCGACAGGGGATACACGGGTCTTCACACAACTTGACATACGATGAAACATTGTCAGTCAGTTCGTCCAGAGACTGACGTTCTTCTTCAAACACAGACAAGTATGTGCAAGCAAAACAGTCCTGTAGAGCAACCTTCGCCTCTTCTGACCGCTTTTTTTCTGGAATGTGTATGGCTTTGACCGTCTCAGCAGTTGTCTGTCAGTTGGTAGGCACAGAATAGTGTTATGGTCTGACAAGCCCAAGGGAGGCAACCTGCTGCATTTGTAGGCTTTGTTAACATTACAGTAGATCAAATGGAGTGTGCTTGCCGATCTGGTGGGTCAGTCAACATACTGGTTGTACCGTGGCGGTGTTTTGTTCAGTCTGCACATGTTAAAGTCACCGGTCACAATAAAGGCTGCCTCAGGTTTGCTGTTTTCAACAGTGTGCACTAGCTCTGTTATTTTGCGAGCAGCTGAATCACTGTTGCCACTGGGTGGAATGTATACAACAACTAGGGCAATACAGCAGATCTCACGTGGTACGTAAAGCGGCCGACACTGCAAATGCGACTTCGGTGTACACACTCCGAAGCCCTCACAATCACCTGTCTGCATCATTTGAATTCACATAAACACCCACTCCGTCTCCCATGCTCTTACCCGACTCGGGGGGTACGATCACATCGATAGAACTCAATGCCATCCAAATTGTGAGTTTCGTCAGGAACTAAAGGCTCCAACCACGTTTCAGAGGCACAGATAGCACGATAATCTCGATTTTCACGCCGGTGTCGAACACTGGTAGCAAGTTCATCAGTCTTGTTTCGAAGTGACCTCACATTAGCAAGTAGAATACTGCGGATTGGCGGTCTGAATTGCCTGTTTTTCATACCTCGTCGTAACCCACTTCTTCTGCCTCTTTCTCACCCTGCAGACACCACGGTGACAGTAACGTACTACCTCGTCATTTTCCGCGTAGTGAGACTCAAACACATCTGGGTCTTGTTCGTTTCAGAGCACCACGAAGATGGCCATAGGGCGCGCGCAGATACTCGTTGTATGCTCAAATGACGAAAGTCGGGGAGAATGTCACGTTCGCATCCATCGATAGTCCCTTTACGTAAGAACATAATGGCCGCATGTCAGCTCGTGTCATGAGTCGCCGAGTACATCACCGTGCCCCGGGACATCAACCTAGCAAAACGTGTTTTTCTCAGTTGCAGCACAATCCAGTCATATTGCGTGTTCAGATTTTCGTTTTTTGAGCCTGGATATTGGCATTTGGAACGACAGGAATTGAACTGCCACGTGAAGTTCCCGGAATCACGGAACGAGGAAAATAAGCGGGACGAAGTACACATGATTTCGCGCATATGTGCGTACGTGCAAATATTAAGAAAAACGCCAGGTGTACTATACTACTATTTGCACCCTTGACTAGCAAGGATGCAGTCATACAGACGATTGGAGAGATAATATTGGCGTCCTATTGATACCAACCCACATTGAAATTTCCACTTCGTGAAACAGAATTACGCACTGATCACTGAAAAGAAATTGAAACTAAATGTACAACACTGTACAGTATGTTATATAAAGGCTATGATAAATAATACATGCTTTGTAATTTATTTGGACAAATGACCTATTATGTCGCAGATAAAAAAAACTGTAACTGCAAATGAACAATGGCTCCTTGCATGTCTTCTTCATTGTGTTTTTATATATATATAATATATATATATAATATTATATATATATATATATATGGTTATATATATATATATATATATATATATATATAGTGTATATGTGGTTATATATGTATTCAGACTCAGATTTTCGGATTCAGACTGTTTATTACCAAGTAACATTTAAAATGTACGAGGAATTCTTTGCATTGTGTGTATACATATACACGTATATATATATATATATATGGTTATATATATATATATATACATATATATATATATATATATATATACAGGTGTATATATAACAATTAAACTTAATAATTATTTTGCTATATACAATTTATATTTAACTGTGGTTGATGAACTGGACGATAAACTATTTTAACAACTACCTTACCCATGGAGCAACCAACCATGGGCCGCAGTGATCATCATTATTTTCTTCTTATATTTAAGTTTATTTTGTTTGTATTGTTTATGTATTAGTCTTATGTAAAGCGCTGCGAACGTTATGTATATGGCGCTATATAAAATAAACACTATTATTAGGTAGCAAGTGAATTCAACATCCTGCGTCTCTAGCGCCAACGCACGATATCAATATTACGTTTACCTCGTAACAGCAAAAGAAAGTTTACTTTCATGTAACGTAAATCGGATGTATATCAATCATCAATCATCTTTCTCTGAATGTGAATAGTTTTGTGTTTCATCTATCGGTTGGTGATCCATCACTCGAGCAATCGACACCCTCCAATGCGTCTTTGTCGTTCACTTTCTGTGTTCAACCACGAAAGGTGAATTACGTTTTGTGTCAAATAACGTTCATTTCGAAACACAACCCTCTTTCCCAAACAATTCTTAACGTACGTTAAAGTATTATGTTGTGTGAACGCACATTGAATAGCAATCGCGTTGACGACGGAAACACCTGTTCTCAACGCTTGTCACCGTGACACACTGCACGTATATTGTACAGGGTGTATAACGGAATCACACAAAGAGTAGGCCCCTAGAGTTGAACAAAAACCGATATAGTCTGGTATGAAATCATATTTCCAAAAATAATTAAAGGCATATTCCGGCCGAATATGTTTTGAAATTGATGGGAAAATTAATCTGAGTTGTCACGACATGTGACACCCCCATGAAGGAGAAGCTCTAAGGTGATCTGGGGTACTGAGGAAGACGGCAGCAATCGCGACGGCGACACGCAGGCCGTTCCGTCTAGAGAGTGATCGACGACGAAAAAAAAGTTGATTCTTTCAGCTCGTCCATTGTCAACGTTGTTGCAATCCTGATCTGTGTCATCCACCTCATGTGTTTTCCTATAGTCTCCTTGCATTTAAACAGTCAGTTCATTAGTACACTCCCAACTTATCGTCTACTACAGGATGTGATTGAAGTATGATAGCGTCTGTATTTGGAGTTCCGCTCTTAATGGGAAGACTTCATTCGTGTTTTCATGGACTAACGTGTTTGTTCTCATAGCCGTTCACGAAATTGACCTAAACGGACTGTCAAACCATCAAAAAATGGATACTGAACACGTGGAGTTTTTGTATATTCCGTCGTGTATTCTGTATAAATCCTTGCTCCGAAACGTTTTTCTTTGTTACAAAGCCACAAAACAACGTTATTAAAGTGCCAACTGCATGCGGGAATGTTCGATTTATGAGATGTCAGGTAGAAATTGTAATGACATTTACATCTATAATTGTTATCGACATTGTTGGCAAAGGCAAACCTCGATGGACGCCACGCACGTCATCTCGATAGTGACGCAGGCAAACTGCGACGTAACGGAACCGTCATTTAGCATCAAGCCAGCTTTTCACAATGGGGATTTACATTTTACCAATTCAGATTCCAGGGGGCGCCACGAGTTCATGTGGTGTTATATTTTTTTACAATGCAGAGGGTCCTACATGTTCACGTGGGGCTCATAATGCAGAAGGTTACATTTCTAACTGGAAGAACAATGGAGTGGGTGTGAGATTGGTGGACCATGTGGTTTCGTCTTATATTCTTTCATCTTATATACAAACACCTCATTAGCATTCCAAGCAGGCCCATTTTGAGGGTGTGTTTTCAAACAAAGTGGGACTCATATGTGGTCTGTTGAGATTGGTCCCATTTTGTTGCATGATTAAGCCTAATTTACATCCAATTGTATTCATAGAAAAGCCAACACCCAGTTATAATATGTTGTTAATATAACTGAATTATTTACTCGAAACCCTTCGCCATGTGTGCAATTGTTTTGAATATTTCATATTAATATAATAAACGAGGCTCCGAGGAGTGTGGGTGTGTCCAAGTTTTTCAGAATAAACAGTTAAAGGGTGACATTTACAATCTGGTTTCCACTCAATTAATACATTATGTTTATCTGATCTGATGTGCAAAAGTTCCATAATTTATCATAAAAAAATTAAGTTAGTAAATTAACAAACTTTTATTTTAAAACATGCTACGTAAATAGAAGATTAGAAAAAATTATTGTGCTGTTGTGGAATTTAAATTAAATTCTAGGTGTCGAACAGTCAAGTACCATATCCTGAACACCACCCTGACTCCAGGAAACACGAACTGTATTTAACAACTATACAGAAACCAAAATGGACATAATAATTGCTAATAAAGGCCCGTCACACATTCTTGCCTCCTCAACAGCGACAAGGCTCCCCTTTCTGAGATCTACAAACATGCAACTAGCAACCACAGTATTTCGGCAACCAGACAGCCACACAATTACACGAATTCTCATCAGCACGCGCATTTGAAAGTAGGTGAAGCTAAAGTATATTTTGTATTGGTTAAATACAATTATTCATCGAAATTCACTTTCCAGCTAAATAGTTTACACTTATGATTTGTGTTAAGCCAGATGAGTTTGTCTACTGGGTTTGCAGCTTGTAAGAAATACACTCGCTAAACATCTTAAGTTGTTGATTGTTGAGAATAGCCTCTTTGACAGTCGGTAGTTACCTTAATCAGCATACTAAAAATAAAAAGCCGCACCTTTCGTTCACTTTTTAACAGAGCTCTGATGAGAAATAATGAATTATTTTATATGGCTTAATTTCTGTGCTCATATTTGTCAAATCATCGTTACCTGGTTCATTCACCAATATTTTGTCTGCATCTGTCACCTCCGAGTGACTACAATTAGGACTCATAGTATTACGTTTGGTGTAAAACTGGCTTCTTGTGTATTTGTTACCCCGCGCGTTTACATAACAGGAGACCCTGGTATAGTGTGAAGTCCTTCTGCATGGCTAATTGGATACAATGGTCCTTTGACACACATTCCTCTAGTGACTGCCCTTTTTACACATGGCATTGGAGACAGACCCCTCAGCCAGGCTACCATACATTCAGTGATGATCACTTAACAGTTAAGGGCTCTCCCTTTAATATCTGCACAAATCAGGCTTTCTTGGCATTCCTTGTAATGCTTGACAACATTATCCAGTAGCTTTTAGGAGGGGTTAACGCTTTTGAGAAACATGGAATACAATTAGTGGTTCACATTTTAAAGATGCAATTTTGAAGGGGGGTTCACATTTTGGAGAAAGGGGGTTCACAAAAAGGGGGGTAACCCCCCTGGCTACGGGCCTGAGCATCATCTTTCTGCACTACAGCTGACTTTTGTTTCCTTCCCCTCATCTTAATGATCCACGACACGAAACGAAACCGAACGCGTTCACGTGTCTGTTCTTAGTTACTCTTGTTATGTTTTACATACTTATTCTTCCACTTTGTTCGCCATTACTTTCTTTATATTTTAACTAATCAATTGTTGACGATCGTTGACATCAGAGTAATAACAGTTGCACAATCGCTTGCGTCATAGTGCCTTTCATTTTGCCTTCACGTTTATCCTACTTGCCGCACCTCCCGTTGATTTGTCGTCATCAAATATAGCAAATGGAGGGATGTGGCATACATTTTATGAGATAGACATGCATTGTTTTGTGTAACCACCAAAAGTAGGAGAGAGAGGGGAGAGAGAGAGAGAGAGAGAGGGAGAGAGAGAGATAGAGAGAGGGAGAGAGAGAGAGAGAGAGAGAGAGAGAGAGAGAGAGAGAGAGAGAGAGAGAGAGAGAGAGAGAGAGGTTTCAATTGCACCGCACAATCGTCTTGAAACTCATCCACCCATACTAATACTACCATTACTAATACTAACGATAATAGTTTAAACTGCAGCCTATACAACTTGGTATCCCGGCTAAACGACAATTCCGACTCCATATCACCATTAACGCTCAGCTGCGTACCCGACCAGTGAACGGTAATCATGCCCTTGTTTAGTTCCTGGTATACTGGCCTTCTGGAAGAAAACCCAGGCCCTCGTGCAGTTAAGTTCCCATGTGGTGAATGTGGCAAAGCAGTGAAAGTGAGAGATCATGACGTAGCAAACTACTATTGGAAATTGTAGAACAAATTAGCATACCGCTGCAACAGTTTTCAATTTGTCATTAGAAGAGGGAGTGGTTCTTTTAGAATGGAAAGAAGCAAACATTATACCGTTATTCAAAAAAGGTTCGAGAAACAAGTCAGAGAACTATAGACCAGTGAGTTTAACATCAGTGATTTGTAAATTGTTAGAAAGACTAATTAAAGATCACATGGTGGATTTTCTTGTTAAACAAAACTTGATAAACCCATCTCAACATGGTTTTTTTAAAGCGAGGTCATGCTTAACAAATATGTTATGTTTTTTGGAAGACATCACTAAGTGGGTAGATGAGGGATCACCAGTAGATATCGTCTACTTAGATTTTCAAAAAGCTTTAGACAAAGTACCACATCAAAGATTACTGCTTAAATTAAAGGCCCATGGCATAGGAAATGGTATAATAAACTGGATAGAACAATGGTTGATTGACAGAAGACAACGTGTAGTAGTTGATGGGGAGGCTTCAAACTGGAAATCAGTATTGAGTGGGGTACCACAGGGATCAGTATTAGGTCCTATATTATTCTTAATATATATCAACGATTTGGATGATGAAATAACAAGCAAGGTGTTGAAATTTGCGGATGATACAAAAGTGTTTAGAAGGATTAAAAGTGATGGAGTTAGACAGCATTTACAAGATGATCTTGACAGGTTGATCAAATGGTCTGAAAAGTGGCAAATGCTGTTCAATTTTGGGAAATGTAAATGCCTCCACACAGGACATGGGAACGAAGAGGTAGAATATACAATGGGGGGTACTGTACTAAGTACTACTGTAAAAGAAAAGGACTTAGGGTTAACCATTAGTGCTGATATGAAGGTTTCAGAGCAGTGCGGAATTGCAGCTTCAAAGGGAAATCAAATCCTTGGATTAATTAGGCGAAACATAACGTATAAGGAAAAAGAGCTAATAATACCGCTGTACAAAACAATAGTTAGGCCATTTAGAATATTGTATTCAAGCACATTGGGAAATACATATCACTTAGGAAGGACATAGATATGCTAGAAAAGAGTGCAGAGGGAGAGCAACTAAAATGATACAAAACTGGGGATCTTAGTTACGAAATGCGCCTAAAAAAATGCGGTTTAACAACACTAGAGACCAGGAGATTGAGAGGAGATCAGATAGAAGTGTTTAAAATATTGAAGGGTTATGAAAATATTGATAGAAATATTTTTTTCTCAGTTAAGAAAGATAGAAGGACTAGAGGACATGAACTTACATTGGCAAAGGAGCAGAGTAGATTGGATATAAGAAAGTTTTCATTTTCACAAAGGACTGTAAATGAATGGAACAGATTACCTGCTGATTGTGTGGGTGCTAGTAGCGTGAATATGTTTAAAAATAAAATCGACACATACCTCAGACGGGCGGGATACACATAGATAAAAGGGTCGGACTCTCGATAAGCCAAAGGGCTTCCTTGTCCACCTGCCACCTAGAGTTAATTCTCTGGGTGGCAATCTTGTTAAATCTTGTTAAATCTTGTTAAATCTTGTTAAAAATCTGGAAGCATTGCGCTATATTTTCAGAGAAGCAGTTGTTTTTAGTATTGAATACTGGGAACCTAAGTTGATGGCTGATCTATCGCTGTTCTGTTTTCATAATGTGATGTTGGGTAGATATGGATCTGGCGTCACGAGTTCACATTCTCCATGCAATTCTTCCTTCTCAAGTTCAACTGTCAACTTCTGCCTTTCCTGTGGCTTTGATGTTTCTCCACCTCCTGTTTGCCACCATTCTCATCAAGTAGACTGTCCATGTACTGAGAAAGGAGGATGTCAACATAACAAAGATAGCACTGAGATGATGAACGCCTGAAAGAAAAAGAAAATGAGGACAGCCAAAAAAACTGGAGAAAAACTCAACCTGGAACCAGGTTTTAAAACAAGCTGCAGACCATAAGAAGTGGAGGTGCCTTGTTTCTGCCTTATGTGCCAGTCCTGTGTAGGCCTAAATAGGATTAAGTAAGAATTCTCGTAACGTGATCTGCCCTCTCTTCTCGCAGGCCAGTCAGGTGGTATCTTCATACTTTACAAACTATGATGGATCTACTGTGTCTCACTTATACAATACATGCAGCTTCTTAACTTGCATTCTGTAAAGTGTCCTCGTGTCAGATCCTTAAAACAACAAAGTGAGTAGTACTGAGTGCTGTTGCTCTACTCACCTAACCTTTCACTGTGATTGTTACATGATGAGTCTTCCACAAAAGCTTGCACAGCCAACCAAAAAATTTACAATGCCATGGCCAGATATGCACTTCTCCAATTCAATGTCCAATTTTGCCTCAAATAGATTGATCCATAAATATGTTAAATGGTTAACATTTAAAATCTGAGATTGGTTAGTTATGGACAGTGCTGGAATGTAACGAAGTACATTTACTTCTTTACAGTACTTAAGTAGATTTTTTTTAATGTACTTGTAATGAAGTACATTTTTAGAGGTTACTTTTTACTTGTAACAAAGTTCATTTATCTGTGCTTTTTTACTTTCTACTTCCATATTTTTAGTTACATTTTATGTTATAACTCCAGGGATGAAGCAGCTTCACCAGGTTTTTGTTTGCATTGGTAATCCTTGACTGGCTTCACTTTGAAGGAATCATGGCTTCTTTTGTGCTAGCCCTGATGTTTACAAACAGGTGATATTGGAACAGTGTGATTGCTGCCTGTCCAAAGAGATTCAATGGTCATTTGAAGCTTAGTCCTCAGCCAAAACCCATTTTCACACAAGGCTATAATGGGACAGGCTTCATTGGCTTCCTATTCATTCACTGATTAATTGCAGGGTAATGTTTGACCAGCAAGTCATCTTATAATACCAAGTTTAGTTAGTGGCTACCTGCACAGTGCACACCACTGACCTTATGACTCCCAGAAGTGTGAAAACATTCTCATGCAGTTGTCTTAAAGGAAATAAAAATAAGGCATTAGCTAAAATCCTTTTTCCATGTGTACACACAGTTTAACCTTGTATGTAACATTTCACAACACTAAAGAATACATTTGTAGCATAAATTCGATTTTAAACCCGTCTGTGTAGCGATTCCCGCGGAAAATAAAATTTAATGAGCTAGGCGATCACGTGGTATCGGGACGTCACTTATGACCCACACTCGCACCAGGCCGACCCTTTCCATGGATTCAGAGCATGTATACAAGTATAGCTTTTGGGTCGAAACGAGCGTCAGAATGAGTTATTGTGCAATATTCCGATGAAATACAAACACTAGTCATCATAGAGGAACAAGCAGTTATCTTACCGTTCCACATGAATCGAATGTTATTCAAAACAATGAATGCGAATGTGCCTACAAGTCGACTAGGTTTTGCCGAGTTTGGGCTCGTTTTCAGAATAATTATATCGAATGCAACCAACGAGAGATAATCTACACCAATAAACATACATAGCAAACATATATCGTATCCAGCTACAGAAAGTAACGTGTATAATCTCATAATATCACTAGAATATCAATGTATGAAGGAGGAGTTGTTCAATTCATCATAACAACTTAAATCAGTCAGTGAATTTCTATCGGTCCTGTTAGCTCGGCTGGTAAAGGCGTTGGTTCCTTAGCGTTTAACGCCGATTCAAACCCCATACCAAACCATTGATTTTGTTTACACTTTTTTTGGTTTATGTTTTCACGAAGTAATATAAACCAAATCATTTTTATACTATGATGCACTGTTTATAAATATTTTGGTAGTAATTATTTATTCGCCACAAAAATGAAAATATGGGAATTATATAATGATTTTTCTAAATTTTATTCATCCAAACAAATATAATGTAATGGATATATAATTTATTAATTGTATATATTGTACGGAAATTGTAATGTAATTATATATGTGAAAACAAATGCTGATCTGTCTGGATAAATAAAATTTAGAAACATCGCGTTATATATAATTACCCTATTTTCATTTTTGTGGCAAATAAATAATTACTACAAAAATATTTATAAACAGTGCATCATAGTATAAAAATGATTTGGTTTATATTACTTTGCGAAAACATAAACCAAAAAAAGTGTAACAAAATCAACGGTTTGGTGTGGGGTTTGAACCGATAATAAATGCTTAGAAACCAACGCCTTTACTAACTGAGCTAGCAGGGCCAACAGAAATTCGCTCACTGATTTAAGTTGTTATGATACAACGCCTCCTTCATACATCGATATTCTAGTGATATTATGAGATTATACATGTTACTTTCTGTAGCTGGATACGATATATGTTTGCTATGTATGTTTATTGGTGTAGATTATCTCTCGTTGGTTGCATTCGATATAATTATTCTGAAAACGAGCCCAAGCTCGGCGAAACCTAGTCGACTTGTAGGCACATTCGCATTCATTGTTTTGAATAAAATTTGATTCATGTGGAACGGTAAGATAACTGCTTGTTCCTCTATGATGACTAGTGTTTGTATTTCATCGGAATATTGCACAATAACTCATTCTGACGCTCGTTTCGACCCAAAAGCTATACTTGTAAACATGCTCTGAATGCATGGAAAGGGTCGGCCTGATGCAAGTGTGGGTCATAAGTGACGTCACATCTCGGCATCCCGAAAAGCACGCCAAAAATATGCATATTCGAAAATGTCCGGATGTACAGCATTAAATGTGGAATTTCTAATTCATTGATTTTTTTGATTGTTTTTGGCTTGGTGGACATGGAAAATAGATAGCAGGATGTAATATAACATGAATTCAAGCCATAGAAGTTTTTATTCCCTTTAAGTCAATCAGAGAGAGTGACATAACAGTGGCAAAGCCTTGCTGTTTGTTGAAAACTACTCTGGCTCATTGAAAAGGTAATGCACAACATACGATATGCCATACGGGTCTGTTAACGGTTGTAATGCAGTTTAAGTTTGCATTCTTCTCTCTTGTATAATATTGCATTTATTTTGTTATCCATTGATTATCATGAGTAAATAGTGTTTATTATTACGTAGTAGTGGTATCAGTATTTACCTATACAAACTTTACTTGGCGTATGTGTCCATTTTGGTTAATGGACACATACTGGAATAATCTGACAGCCGGATATTTTTTTACTTAAATACTTTTTGATACAAGTACGTTTTTACTTTTACATACTTTCTTGGGGGATACTTTTACTTTTGCTTAAGTAGTTTTTTGGAGCTACTTTTTCTTTCATTTAGGTACTTTATTGGAGTACTTGGTACAGGTTTCACCTAATGGCTGTTACAGAACTTACATATTATTTTGTTTAGGTTCATGCTTTAACTGTACTTAACAATTGGCTGCTTCAGCAAACCTGTTGATTAGATTTTGCTTGCCATCAAATTTGCAGCAACTTCGCAGTATTGTCTGTAGACAGCAGTTCACAAAAACTTAATGACATGACATGGTGATCAACTTAGCATCTTTCCATTCTTGTGTGATAGCCTAGTGTTCCAGGCTGACACTATCAAGTTCTGCAGTGTTCTGTCTCATTATTTTAGAGATCCCTTGATATTTGATCTAGCGCTTTTCTCTTCTTTAGTGAGTCTGCCCTTTTCAATGAAAGAGGACATTATGATAGATCTTTAACTTAGCACGTCTCGGTGCTATAACTCTGTATCATACTAGGTACTGAAAAGGACAAGTGAATACCTTTAAGACAGCCAGTGAAGCAGCTCATCTCCATTATAGTATTTGTACATGTTTCATACTCACTGAACAGAAAGGTGTGACATGATATCATGCACACTGACTCAATGTTGAGAAACTATTTAAATGTACTGCCTGTACTTGTTATTATTATTGTTGCATTACATGTGATTCTGAACAGCTTCATTGATATCCCTTTCTTCTCAAACAGTTACTGGCCTGGATTTTGTTTTAAAAAAAACAGTATGTTGATGCATGTCAGTCATTTCACTGAAGAAGTCCAAAAAGTCTAAGGTTAGCTTGGAGCGACGTCATGCTGACTTTTCGGAAGTTCTTATTTGTGCACATCATTTATGAAATTAAGATAGTGACTATAAGAAATTATAATGCACAGTTAAATGAAAATTTTTATCATGGTATCACTCTGCAGAGTCTGCTATTAATGCAAAATCTGAGACGTCACCGACCTATTTTCATCTCACGGCTTGATACTTTAGCTGGCTGTCCTCAGCGGTAATTCGTCCTCAGCACATCAAAAGCAATTCTTGGTTTTGGCTCTGCCTGAAGCTCATTATTAAGGCCAGTATTGCCAGGATCAGGCACGTTATACCATGATAAATGTGCATCTGAATGCCGATATCATTTGTATCACGTTATCATTATGACTGGCGATGTAAACAACACGTGGTGTGCAACAATGTGAACGCTGTCCAGAGCCATTGCTCTTGTTCCACCCAAGGCACAGCTGCATTACAAGATCCACTGCTGCAGCCATTGTCTTTAGCAATGCTATAAAATGTTTGACACTTATAACAAAGTTCCTTGATGCCTTTCCATTATGGAATATTTTATGCACTAACGTTTTATCATGCAGACAGTTGAGATTGCCTGCCTGCCATCCGTAGCGAACGTGTAACAAGACCATTTATTGGGTGCATAATTAATGACCACTATTCGCCAAACACATGGGCAGATACAAATGAGTTTGGCAGTGTATACACGTCATCGTATATTCATGACCGAGTTTGCCGTTATTTAATTAGTTATAACAAAAATGTAGCAAAACAAACATTGATTTAAATATCAAATAAAAAGATTACGCCTTCGCGTTGTCCTATTTTTCTACGTAGGGTTGGGTTACCGGAAACATGATGGTGGTCAATTGGATTGAAACCAGTGGCCCGGTGGGCCAATAAAATGAAAACTGGTGGCCCAAACTGGCCCGACAGCCTCAAAAAGGGACCGGGCCAGTGATAATGTCGAGGCCTACGCATTCAGTTATTGTGTGCAGTTAATTATAGGTCGCTTTAATATATGTTCAGTTACAGCTATCAATGAAAAAGCAATATATTTTTTATTTCTAGTATTTTATGTCATGTTTTGAAAACATTAAATCAGGCCATTTTTATTAGAACACGTTGGAAACAATGGTCTCTAAATTAGGAGAACAATATCATTTAGAGTTGTACTAACAAGAAAAGGGTCAACCAGGATAAGGTGCTAAATGTAGCAATTGGCATGTTGGTATTTTCAAAATTGGCAGACATTTAGATACAATACCAGTAACAGGAGTAATTCTTGTATTACAGCCACTTCTGTGTGCTCTGATCTATTATTAGAGCGTGTCCAACATGTACAGGATCTGCTTATAAATTTCATGTACCAATCCTATATATTCATGCTTTCATGATTTGGGGAAGTTTGCTTATTTGTTATTTGCTACATCACCACTTACTCTTTGCTATGCCCACTAGGACATATAATGATCAAATGTTAGGTCAGACCCCAGTAGTGTAAAATTTGGCAAATAAAAGTATGCAGCTTGAGATAAACAATGTTGCGATTTATTTTATTTACGTGTGAAATGCAGTGGTGCAGTGGCTAGAGCATCGGACTCTCAGTTGGGAGAACCCGGGTTCGAATCCTGTGTGCTGTCATTTCAGCCCATGAGCAAATTCGTTCACTCTACATTGCTCCAGTTCACTCAGCTGTATGAATGAGCACCTGCCTATAGACAGTGGTGTCATTTTTGTATGAAGTCTTTGCATATTAATTGCAGCTAAATGCTTTCCCAGAGAAGTGGAGATGGTGTTCGATTGAACAGGTCTGCCAGGGAGTAAAGTGTAAAGCACTTTGAGCAGTCCTGTAGACTGGATACTGAACTACACTACAGTAGTACCTGTCTTGTAGGGACACCTGTGGGGCCAGGCAAAAGTGTCCTTACATCACAGGTGTCCCCTCATCAGAGGGACAAGAATTACAGACAACTTTTTGGAACATATTTACAATCTTTATTTACATCCACCACACCAAAACCCACAACATATTTATATACCTACTGACATACATAATGACAGCAGTCAGCAAACCATGTGGCAGTTGTCAACTTTGACACACTACCCACCCATCTCACTCAACAACAAAAAAGTCTGTGATCGACTTCTGCTTTGCAAGAGCAGATTGCTTAATGCAGTGGTCCTGTACCAGGCTTTGCACAGTTATGACTGCTTCCAGCATGGCTGGGTTGCTAGCATGCATTGCTTAGGCAACAAGTTCGTTTACACGTCCAAGGGCCTCCTGTTCGTCAACACTGGTGGATGCTCAGCCTCCTCCTCCTTCTCCTCGTCACTGCTGGCATCATCAGCTGGCACCTCTCCCCTTGCCTTGGCAATGAGGGCAGCCTCCCAGTCATCACTGATCACATCACTGACTCCCATTCCCGCAAGATGGCTGCTCGCTCGGAACGAATTCGGCCAATCTGTGTCTTGCCACAACCAACTTCTTTCACAATCATACGACGAATGTCCGTTGTCCAATCGTCTCAGCACATCAACCTGCTGATCTAAGCTCAAAATCTTTCTCTTCCCTTCGCTTGCCATAACTTCTAACTTTGTACCAATCTATAAAACGCGTGTGCTTCTTTCGAATCTAAAAACTGCTGTGGGTTGAACTCTCCGTTACTCGCAGGCTTTGCGTTGATCTTGTGTGATTAGACAAAAACAACACTCCAGCATGCACAGTACTGTGCAAGAAATGGGCGACGCCATCTTTATTATTATTTTTAGCAATACGAATGGCTTATTTTAGGTAAAAACCAATAAATTGGTATGACTGTCCGCCCAAGCAGTGGAATAATAATAACAAATCGTTGTCCGCGTCCGCGTTCAGTAGGTGTCCGCTGATCTAAGGGACATATCCGTTGAAAAACAATCAGGACATTGGAAAAATTTCCGTACATTGCAGTGTTTCCCCTGGTATATAACAAGCGAGGCGGGCCGCCTCGCCGTTTTTCTATGCCGCCTCGCCCAAAATGTGCCAAAATTGCCACCTTGTAGCTATTTCATACGCCCATTTTTTTCGTTCTTTCACGGTATATTCAACGTCGGCGAGCGGTGCGTAATGACACCACAAAGTCACTTATATTCCTGCAAAATCGCAGATTTGTAGCAACATCGTTTAGCCATCATTGGACAACGTGAAAGATATCACTTGTCAGTTGTCCAATCACTGAATATTCCTGTGGGATCCCCGGTGTCTCCAATGGTGACACCTTGCGGAGTTTCGACATACTAGAAATATAGACATTCATGTAAAATGGCGCCCAAACGGTAACTTGCGTTTTGGTTTATGACGGTGGTGGGAGTGAAAACCGTGCAGGCTGATGGCACTACGTCACTTGTGTCGAATCCAGACTCTTTCGAAGCCCAAATAAAAACCGTGCATCCTAATCCTATTCACTAGTCGGCATTTGTATCGAATCCGGACCCTGTTGAAGTTCAAATACTGACCCGGTTTGCACTAGTCTGTGCCGCTGCGGCCGTGCGTTACCGCACAGCGAGCGTAAAGAGATATATATATAGCAGCGTATGTTGATACAAACCGGGGTGCTATTTATGCCTCAAATGGACGTAAGACGCAATATTCTTAAAGGTAAATATGCCTACGATAATGTTGAATGATGGAACTACTGTGTATCTCACTGAGGTATCAAAGATAAGCAAAACTCAAGCGGCAAAATCAATGACAAAGTAGGTCTGGGTTCGACGCAAATGCCCACAAGTCTATTCAACTAATATTCTATGCGGTTTTGTCTTAGCAAAATAAGGAATGTGATTCGTAAGATATCTTTGTGCTACATATATAATACATATTCCGACAAAGTTGTGCAAACAAACTTTTGGGAAAGTTGATTTGAGTGAAATACTTACGAATATAAACCAACGAAGTTCACATCTCATAAAAAAAATGCCTACTACCCAAAACCGTGTATACTAACGGGTTATCAATAAATTGGGTTAGACAATGATATGTTTGCACAGCAATTGGATGTACTAAACAACTTATACTGTTTTATAAAAAGGACACAATTTGAGAAACATTCTTGCGATTAATAGAAACATACTTTTGTGGCATTCCATAAATGACTGTTTAATTAATTGTATAGCATTCTAGCAAACAAATAAAATATAATCTTTTGGACATAAACCACCAATTTACCATAATATTATAATATTAAAATAATTTAAAGGTGATGATGAAAGAGTCTTCAGATGATATCACTGGATGCTTCCCAGAGAAGTCGAGATGGTGTTCGACTGAACAGGTCTGCCAGGGAGTAAAGTGTAAAGCGCTTTGAGCAGTCCTGCGCTATATAAGAACTCACCGTTTACTTTTTTATTGACTCTGTCAGCGAGGTAACAAGGCATAGGGTTAGTGCAATAAAACATAACCATATCCAAGTACCAGTGGTCAAGTGGAAACCACACCTCTACTGAGTACCAGTGGTAGAATGGAAACCACACCTGAACACGATGAAACAATCATGATTACTGACTTTTATCAATCATGATTACTACATTTACAAGTAGTGTCTTGTTATTTTATATCTTCCCCTGTATATTCAAGAGTAAAGGTTAAAACACCTCAGAATGCACCATTTTAAAGCTAGTTCTAAAAAATATCCGGGTGAGCATGCCCCCGGACCCCCCTAACAACTCTTCGCGCCAGCGGCGCTCACGTACCCCACCCCTACCACCTCACCCATCATTTCACCCAGGGGAAACTCTGCATTGTAGGTGGTCGCTGATCAGGGGGGTCGCTGAAGACAGGTACTACTGTATATATATATATATATATATAAGAACCATATAAGAACTTACCTTTTTTACATTCAAATCTTTTCAGTGTTCCACCAATTGATGATACATATATTATCTGCATTCCTATTTTATCGTCTATTCACTGAACTTCTGAAGTCTTACATCCCTGAAAAGCATTGGTCACAACTAACTATGACATTAAGCCATCCATGGCACCTTTCATTTTTGAAGACACTAGTAGAAACTTCAGAAATGTCAAAATGAGAATAATGTTTTCATTTGTATAAACATCTGAATTGTCTTTCTGAAAGTACAAGTACTATATATATGTTGAACCTGTATTTTACTGATGCAACGGAGCTCTGGGTAGTTAAGTTCAAGTACTATGATACAGTAAAAGGAATCATCAATAGGCATCTAAGTTTCATCTGGATGGAGTCGCGCATGTTTTATGGGCAGAATTTTCCAGAAAGCAGTGTCAGGAACGGGAATAAAAATAAAATTAAAATGTTGGGAAATCACAGTGTGGGAAATCGTAGTGCATGTTCAAATATATTATAACATTTAAATAATAAGATATTATATGTGGCTACATGAAATATAAATCTCCAGTGTTACTTGTTACAATAATAAAACCTCTCAAATCCACCAGAAAAACAAGTGCAGTGTTTCCCCTGGTATATGACTCACCCTAAGTATGCCGAAATTGCTGCCTCTTAACTATTTTGTACATCCATTTTTTGTTCTAGCTTTCACGATATATTCAGCATCAGCAAGAGGTGCGAAATGACACCACAAAGTCACTTATATTCCTGCAAAATTGCAGATTTGTAGCAACATCGTTTAGTTGTCTTAACATCGCTCATTGCCGGTTAGGATTTACCTCTTGGAATTAACTCCATTGGACAACGTGAATGACATCACTTGTCAGTTGTTCAATCAAGGAATATTCCCATGGGATCCCCGGTGTCTCCAATGGTGACACTTTGCAGAGTTTCAAAATACTAGAAATCTAGACATTCATGTAACATGGCGCCCAAACGGTAACTGCATTTGGGAGACATGTGGAACTCTAAGAAAAAACAAAGGAAACGATAGCTGAACTAAGATGTCTTTTGCGCTCAATTTTACTGTTATAGTACAGCGATAGAAATAAGCCAGAATATTTACTTTGTGAACTCATTTGCATATTTAGCTGCTGAGTGCCAGGTTATTATTGTAGACCTTATGTCATTGGTACCATATTATCGTTCAGTTGACCATGACCTGTTGGTCCGTAGTCTATTTTAAAACTACCATTCCTGAATTTTAGTCAGTTCAACATTCAAGCATAATACACATTGACAATGACAATGTTCATAAGCTTCATAAACCGCGTATAGACCGCGTGGCCTATACACCATGTGACTTCGATGGCGTTCCTGGTACAGCGGGTGTGACGGTTGTCGAAGTGCCCCTGGTGGCAGATATGTGAACCCGTTATCGTGCCTTGCTTATACCGCGGGTTCATTTCGTGGACCCCACATTATAACGAGGAGTGACTGTATTACCATTTCAATGATAATAAAACAGTTTTAATGGTGCCCGAATTACATTTACCAGGCGGAATATAATTTACAGATTTAGTTACGTTGTAACGTTGCTGCTCTGCTGCTGTGCGGCTGACCGCTGTAGTTGGCGGAAGCCGACATGTCAACGGCGGTTGGCACCCCGTCCCCGGCCGTGCGTCTTGCATAATTCGGCTTCGAAAATTCGCAATTTATGGTTAAAATAAATGTTACATAGATACATCATTTCTGAAATTTCAATAATATTCCATTTATCAGCCACCACCATAGATTTACCGGAGAGCCAGTTACAAGTTTTGAAAATTGTCACCGATCTGGATCGGCTAACGTTCGATGACTTGGAAGACTGCCGAATCCGCATGGGTTAGGCGTAATAATGGTTAAAACTATATAATTATTCAAATAACAGGTAGCGATACAAAGTCTACTATTTCCATAGTTCATCGAATATGATCCGTGAGTGGAAGTAAGTTGTACATCAGCCAAACTGAATGATTTATGATTTTGTGAAATACAGCCTCGATCAACGATGGCTGATGCGGAGTCTGTCCTATGTGTATGACAGAGCTAGGTCGGTGTGTGTTCAGCGGATGACCCTGTTAACACAGGCACTAAACTTGGTCGAACACTGACGTACAACACACTAGCGGCGGAACGATAAGACGCCAACACACTAGCAAAATTGCAATGCACGCAACTGCTAGTGAACTTCATTTACGTTTGAATTTCCTCAAATAAAAAATTTGCAATGTTTTCGCGCATTACTATTTACTGTAAATTTTCACTTGTCCACCGGATAATCATGTAGAGTCATTTTACTTGTCCGGGCCAAAAATCACTTGTCCCAGACAAACGGACAAGTGCTATTTCGAATGCTGTAGTATGTGCATGCTCACATTAAATCAGAATGCTGGTGTAGCTGCATGATGTTGAATTTCTGGTTTATGACGGTGGTGGGAGTAAAAACCGTGCAGGTTGATGGCACTACGTCACTAGTCGGCACTTGTGTCGAATCCGGACCCTTTTGAAACCCAAATAAAAACCGTGCGTCCTATTCACTAGTCGGCATTTGTATCGAATCTGGACCCTTTTGAAGCCCAAATAGGGACCCAGTTTGTGCTAATCTGCGCTGCTGTGGCTGTGCATTACCGCACAGTGCGCGTAAATTGAGCAATATAGCAGCATATGTTGATAAAAACAGCCTAAAATGGGCCTGAGATGCAATATTCTTAAAGGTAAATATGCCTGGGATAATGTCGAATGATGGAACTATCTCACTGAGGTTATAACGGCGAAATCGAGGTGGGTCCGGATTCGACACAAGTGCCAACAAGTCTATTCAACTAATGGTCTATGCCGTTTTTTTTAGACAAATTTGTGCAAACAAACTTTTGGGAAAGTTGATTTGAGTGAAGTACTTCAGTGTTTCCCCTGGGTAAAATGATGGGCGAGGTGGTAGGGGTGGGCTATGCAAGCGCTGCATACGCGAAATGTTGCTGGGGGTTAGGGGCATGATTTTTTTAAAGTAGCTTTAAAATGGTGCATTATGAGGTATGTTTTAACCTTTACCCTTGAATATAGAGGTGGAGATATAAAACAACACGACACTATTTGGTCATTGGTACTTGGTTGTGGTGACATTTTTCTTGCCCTAACCCTAGGCCTTGTTACCACGCTGACACAGTCAATAAAAAAGTAAAAGGTAAGTTCTTATATAACGCAGTATCCAATCTTAAGGACTGCCCAAAGCGCTTTACACTTTACTCCCTGGCAGACCTGTTCAGTCGAACAACATCTCGACTTCTCTTGGAAGCATCCAGTGGTATCATTTGAAGTCTCTTTCATCATCACCTTTAAATGATTATAATATCATAATATTATGGTAAATTGGTGGTTTATGTTCCAAAGATAATATCTTATTTGTTGCTAGCATGGTATGCAATTCATTAAACAGTCATTTCTGGAATGCCACAAAAGTATGTTTAAATTAATCGCCAGAACGTTTATCAAATTGTAGCCTTTTTATAAAACAGTATAAGTTGTTTAGTATATCCAATTTCTGTGCAAACATATCATTGTCTAGCTCAAGTTATTGAAAACCTGTTAGTATACACGGTTTTGGGCAATAGGCGTCTTTTATGAGATGTGAACTTAGGTGGTTTATATTCATAAGTACTTCACTCAAATCAACTTTCCTAAAAGTTTGTTTGCACAACTTTGTCGGAATATGTATTATATATTTAGCACAAAGATATCTTACGAATCACATTCCTTATTTGCTAAAAAATTAACGGCATAGAACATTAGTTTAATAGATTTGCGGGTACATGTAGGGCTTCACCCAGGATCAAATTTTTTCCGACATGCTACATGCACGGTCGGGCATGCAATCAGACCCGCGACCGAACATATTGAATGAGAATTCCTAATTTGTACATATTTTTTTCTCAAAACGTGATTCACATTTTAATGCCACTTACAATAAGCACATATAAGTTGTTTCATTAGAACACATTTAATTGTCACAATTTGCAAAATTACTAATAAAACTATAACAAATTAGCAAACATATTTAATGTGGAATCCTAATTTTTATATACAATTACAATGTGTGTACACAAATTGTATACAAGGTATAATAAAATATGGAAGATAATATTTGGAATTTTAAAGCTTTAGATTTTTGTGTACAAGTACCATACCATAGTATTAGAAATACTACAGTTTGGTTTTATACCCTGCTGATGCTTACTGGCAGAAATTAAATATAATTAGGTATCATGCAACAAAGTATCATGGTGGTAGTAAGGGGAGGATGGTGGGTTGAAGTAAATCTTCCTTTGTGTTGAAACGGCAAAGACGTTCACTGCTATCAGATTCCAACACAAAGCGACAGTCCACACCCAGCCTCGTTTTGATCCTGGGTGCTTACGTAATTCGGAACGTTGGTATATATTCCAGCACTATCTTCTAGAGGACCATTAACAGTAGAACACATATTATATAATTAAAGAAAAAAGTAGTTCGTACTTGATACTACTAACTAATTTAATTTCCTCCCCATTTTGCATAGATGCAAGAGGGCATAAATTTTTCATAATTTTATCTTCTACTTGTCATGCTTCCCTCATAGAATAATTAAATTTAATGACCATAACTTTCACAAACTGCTAACAACTCCCTTAGGCTTAAACTGGAGAGGTAGAACATCACCAGGTCATCTGCATACAAGGATGTGTTAACATTTGGGGTCAATTGTCTTAAGGATGACATTGATCACAGCTAAGGCTACAGAAGTATTAAAATGTCACATAGTTTTTGAAAAGGGTAGCCTATAGACAGAGTCTAGCGTGTACAGAAATTCTAAATACACGATGTACATAAATCATAGAAATACACAATGTATTGCGATACAAAGGCGGTGCCTACATTAGACCACTTACTCTAACAAATTTGCTCCAATTCATAATTCGCTATCCAACAATGTTCTTAATAGTTGCTAACTATTCAACATTCGACTTCACAAATGGGCGCATGCATCCGTTTTTATGTTTAGACGAACCAATGATCAGCAAATGGGGCGTGGCTTAAAAACGCCTGTTAGTTTTTCATAAGTGAAACGCAAAGACGCATCCCGTACATGTGCAACGATAAATCGTACTCCAAATGTTTTACGAACAACAAAGATCTGGACATCCAACGTGAGACTGAGAATGAGAATGATTGGTGGTGGCGTCTGCGTTGTTGTCAACAGTGATACGTCTTCTGGGTCTCTTGTCCATCCCAGCACGTTGGTAATTAATTTGGTGTCATCTACCAACTCGATCAAGACATTTCCCACTGTCTTGGTGGGACTCGTTATTTTCCCAATTTTTTCCTGAAGGATTTTTTATTCTTCCTTGACAACGATCCATATAATGTCTACCATGTTTTGGCAGTGGTGTTCATCAACATTGCACCGTGCGCATTCCCATGGACCGAATCTGGTTGCAGCGTATGGCTGATAGGTTATAATTTTGCGTGGGGTGACAGTATTTAATGTAATAGATGTTGACGTCATATTCAAAGAAAAACGCACGCTCGGTAACTACCATTGTTAAAAGGACACATGGCCAAAAATGGTTAATTTAAATCTCATACATTAGCACAGCATTTTCTCTCATAAATAGCAAGTTCTTTTATTTATGATTTAAGACATGCAGTTAATAAATAACAACATTGGCAGCAATAAAAAACGAAAATTTTAGAATGTTATTTTTATTCTAGATCCAGGAAATTAATGTCGGGCCCGTAAAACATGGAATAAAAAAGTCTGGCCTAACCTTAGTAAGGGAGATCAGCATAATACCAGGCTGAAATGGTATGCTAATATTGCATCACAAACATCAGCTTTTCACTATAACTTGCCTGGATAACTTGCCTGGATCTTCGGGTTTTAAAGTAAGGCACAACAGCCTTGTGTACACCCGCCTTTATGCATCGTATTTTGGTATTGAGAACGTGGCTTGTCTTGTTATTTTGTGCTTTTATTAAAATTTAAACCTGTCCATCTTCAATTCTTTGTCGAGTTTTTTTTTGAAGGAGAGGATGTTTTCAGCGTTCACTGTTTGCTGAGAAAGGTTGTTCCAGTCTAGGAAGATGCGTTGTGAGAAGGAGTGTTTCCTAATATCAAGTCTGCTTGGTGTCTTATACAATTTTTTGTTGTGGCCTCGTGTGCGGTTTGTTGTGATCTTGAAGAAGTCCTCTTGATTGATGTCGTCGATGCCATTGATAATTCTGTAGACTTGGATCAGGTCTCCTCTTCTTCTTCGGTATGCCAGACTTGGTAAGTTAAGATGTTTCAGCCTGTCTTCATAGTTCAAGTTTCTTATTTCTGGGACCAGCTTGGTTGCTCTCCGTTGTGCTCTTTCAAGGGTGTTGATGTCTACGGCGTAGTGCGGGTTCCAGATGGAGTCGGCATAGTCGAGATGTGGTCTCACTAGCGCCGTATATAATAATCGGAAGCTGCTACTGTCCAGATGTTTAAACGTGTGTTTGATGAGGCCTGTCATCTGGTTTGCTTCTTTGCAATGGTGCCAATATGCTGTCGGAATTTTAGGGATCTGTCGAACGTTACACCGAGATCTTTTTCTGTTTCTGATGTGCTGTCGATTTCTGACACTTCCCCATCTTTACTTGTCATCATGTATGTGGTGTTAACCTTCGGCTTGCCAAAAGTCAGATGTTTGCATTTTGATGGATTGAAATGTAACTGCCATTTCTCTGACCACGATGTTAGTTTGTTAATGTCTTCTTGTAATAGCTTTTTGTCCATTTCACACCTTACATCTCGATATATTTTTGTATCATCGGCGAAGATCTTGAATCCACTGTTTATACCATCTGGTAGATCGTTGATGAACAGGATAAATAGAATGGGGCCAAGGACACTTCCCTGAGGTATGCCACTTGTGACCTCTGCCCAATCTGATAGCTTTCCATTTACTACTACCCTTTGTCTTCGTCCCGTTATGAAAGCTGCGATCCATGCTGCCACTTCTCCTTGGATGCCATACGCAGTTAGTTTTTTTGCTAGTCTTTTGTGTGGCACCGTATCGAAGGCTTTCGCAAAGTCAAGATATATTGTGTCTACACATCCGCCCGAGTCAATGGTGGTAGTCCAATTCTCCATGACTTCTAGGAGTTGGGTGGTGCATGATCTGCCTGGTCTAAATCCATGCTGATCTTTGTGGAACATGTTGTTCATAGTCATATGAGTCAGGAGATGGTCTCGAATAATGCTTTCCATAATCTTACATGCTATGTATGTCAAATTGATTGGCCGGTAGTTGGAAGCATGTCTTTTTGAGTTCTTTTTGTGTAAGGCTGTTACGTGTGCTGTCTTCCATTGAGCTGGGAGCACTCCATCCTTCAATGACCTGTTGAAGATCAAAAGGAGGGGCTCCACCAGTTCATTTCTCAGTTCATGTAGAACGTACGGGTGACATCTGTCTGGACCAGGTGACTTGTTTGTTTTTAAGTTGGTTAATTTAGCCAGGACTTCTTCTGCTGTGATTTCAATGCTGATCAGCAGGTTTCCATTATGTCTGTCTTCGAGTGTCGGAATTTCCGTCAGATCTTCATGTGAGAAAGCACTTGTGAAAAATTTGTTTAGTGTGTCTGCTTTCTCTTGGTCTGTCTTTGCTGTTGTGCCATCATCCAAGTCAAATTCACCCATGGCAGATCTAACCTTTCTTCCATCTTGGACATAACGCCAGAACACCTTGAGGTTTTTGCTGACCTCTGTCGCAAGCTTCCGTTCAAAGTCTTTTCTAGCTTTCCTTACAGCACTGGTCGCAATGTTTCTCACACATGAGTATTCAACATAGTCTCTGTACTGTTTTGTCTCAGTGTACCTCTTCCAACTGTTGTACTTCTTTTTCACTTTCCTCATTGCATCGCTGTTCATCCACAAAGGCTTAACTCTCTTTCCTGTTACTGTCTGTTTCTTTGGTATGTGTTTATCAACCAGGTCTGAGAGTGTGCTGTTCAGTTCTTGCCACATCTTGTCTACACTTAGGTTATTCAGAGTCTCCTTCCAGTTTATTTCTCTGAGTTTGCGCTTGATGTCAGTGTAGTTGCCTTTCTCAAACTGGTAACTTGCCTTCTCTTCACTCATTGTATCACAGTAGCAGTGACATTCTGTCTCAATGATTATGTGGTCTCTATGATAAATGCTCTGGATAAACGAAATAAAGCATTTTACTGGTGCATCAAAAATATGAATTCATCAACTGCATATGAAACAGTGAATTGCCATATTATTCGGTATTGTAAATGTGCATTCTAAATTGGTATTTTGAGGTTGATTGAAAGATGAAGTTAACCAAATAGTGAGCATATTCATTATGGTTTTTAATCTTTAGTCAACTGTGGCACTGCGGTTGTCAACTCATTTGCGTTTGGCTGCTGAGAGCCAGGTTATTATTTTAGACCTCATTAAGTCTGCGGTACCATGTACTATATTATCATTCAGTTTGCACTGCGGCTTGATGGTCGCGGTTAGCTGTTGGTCGGTAATCAATATCAAGATTGTACACCATTCATGAGTTTTAATCAGTTAAAAATTTGACAGTATATGACATTTAAACATAATACAACTTGACTGGCAGTCTTAATAAGCTTTGTAAACCCCCATAGACTGCACGGCCAGCGCACAGGATTCGATGGCGTTCTTGATGCATTGGCTGTGTCATCATCGTAGCGCCCCTGGTGGCAGATACGGGAACAAGTTATCGCGCCCCGCTTATAACGTGGTCATTTTGTGGACCCTGACTACCGCGTTATAACGAGGCACAACTGTATTGGGGCCCGCTCCTTTTGACTGAGGCAATCAAACGTCACTGCGCTCTATCTGGTAATTATGTTGGCATTAGCTTCATAGTGTGACGTTAGTGCTGACACAATTTTTAAGTTGGGGTCTTAGTGCAGCATGGGGATAATTACAATGTAATGGTCTTATGAGGTCTCATTCAACTAGTCAGCCTTTTGCAGAACATTATTGCCAAACTGACCATTATATGCTGGCACAGAGGGTGGTCACTGCTTGTCATCCTCAGTGGTTCTTGTACGTCCCAAATTGAGACAGGACCAACATTAAGGTGATCTCCAAGTCTCGAGGGATACACAGTCCCCAGTGTTGAGAGCCATATTTTTACACCAAATATCATGCCTGCCCAATCCGGGTTTCGAACTCAGAGCGCTGGCATGCCAGGCGGATGGATGTGCTACCACTACACTAGCCGCGCTCCCTAACATATGTATTAAAGTATTTTACAACTGGTAGTACAACTGTGCATTTCTTTCAATGTCGTTTAGCAGACCATGGACTGGTAAAATGCAGACCAGTAACTTTGCTGCCGGACCAGCAACTTTTTGAAGTTGCTAGTCCGGCTGACCAACAACATTTTAGGGTAAAGGTCGAACGCTGCAACATATACTTTCGGGGATATCAGAGCGGCGGCGCTACAAACACGGGAAATGACATTGTTGATCGTGTCAGATAATTTAAATTTTGTTGCTTCCTTTTGAGAAGCAGCGCCAAACTTCAATTAATACAAAACCACTGCAGTGTCTGGTTCAGCAATGGTTTAGATCAATTAATGACAATTAAGTTGGATTTTTGTGGATTCGTTGGATCTTAGACCAAAGATGCATGACAACCAATGAAACGGTGTTTAACATACAATGTTCGGTATGATGCGATATGCTCGATGAGTCGATACAAAATCATTGGTTCGGCATTTTGATCAGAAAGTGGTATGTACGGTAGCGCCTGACAGGCAGCAAGCCAAATTGTGCTCGTGTTATTAACATGTTTTCTGCCTGTTTACAAAGAATTGAACAATCATAACTTCATTATTTACTCGTGATGCTGCAGTGACTGTCTCTGTGAACTTTTTATATAACAATGTAGTGTACGTTGTCTACAATCTTGATATGTTTTAATGTCATCAACCAACCGTGTCGCTGACGAAGCTGGTGGACTACAGGTCTTTAGACAGATAACGCCCGTGAGTGACCTAATTTGGTAAACTATATATATATATATATTAGCAAGGCATTGTTCTACCGTTGGCAGCGATGTGCCTACAGAACGTCTTTCGGCTTTCCGTCCTGCCACCAGGGGTGTCACTCCTAAATTACCCGACACAATGTATTAATTGATCAGACGTCTAGGACTGTCCACGGCACGTACAACTCTGCGTGGCAGACGTGGGGGCACACGCAAACAGGGCGCTATCCGAACACAGATTACCAGCCGTTTTGAAGATCCTTCACGAATTGCAAGTCGGCAAGGCAATGTCAGTGCGAATCTGGTAACTCTAAGAGTCGCCCCTGCTATGCCACACGATATGCCATTTGTCAATGTGGCATTACTGAATGCTCGTTCCGTGTGCAATAAAGCTCTTAAAATCAACGAATATGTCGTTGAACACAAATGCGACATCTTAATGATAACCGAGACGTGGTTAAGGAAGACCAGTGACAAAGTTGTTATTGCTGAAGTGACCCCACCCGGGTTCCTCTTCCACACATGGTACGATCTTAATAAAATACTTAAATAATTTTAAACAATTGATTTGTTTTTATTTTTCATTAATAATTAACGGTTACTGCTGCGTATGAAATGTTCATAAATTACTCTGCTACAAAATGGAAAACTAATTAAATTAGTAAATGGTAAATAAAACTGAAATAATTTCAGTTTTTCAGAGTGCATGTATTTTCAAGATTTTATACAAAATGGCGTTCTTTGTGATCTTAGCCATAATCCTGTCTGACCTATTAAGTCGGTGTTATATTTAAAATGCGTAACCATAGTGCAAAACATTCCCCTTCGATGGCAGCGTTCGTTTATGAACTCGATTCGAAAATCCCATCAAAGTCCGAATTACTGGAGTTCGACATAATGACAATGTCGAGAATTACATCAAAGCTAAAAAACACCACCCGTTTCGTTGCGCGGCGCATTAATACTTCTTTACAACAGAATAGACCGCTCAAAAGTTAGCATTTATTCGTAGAAATCGCTTGCGGACGCATGTGTTTTGGAATAATTCATGGGTGCTTCCATGTTTATGCCCGCAGCAAATGTTAAACTTTAGTTTCATTGGCTGAAAATCACCAATAAAATATTCACTACGTGGCGTAAAAGAGGGACCCGAAATTGGGTGTTGCTGTGTTCGACTACAAAAGCACATGGTGGTTGGCGCTATTTAGCCACGGAAATCACCATCATTTCTAACTTTTTACGCTTCCCAGTGAAACTTCAATATTATTATATGCTAACTGCCAAAATAAATTGCCGTTATTGGATGACACTGTTTCGCGGTACCAGTTTAAATGTGCCCCTGTATTCGGGCGTATTCAGGCGTTCTGGCCATGAGTGGGAGTCGGGTTGATTCGGGCGTTCTGACCACGAGAGGGTTAAGCACGCAGTTGTCCGGCCATTGCTCAAGAAACAATCAGTCAATAAGGACATACTCAACAACTACCGTCCAGTTAGCAACCTAAGCCATCTGTCAAGTCATAGAGAAAGTTATTGCGCGAAGGATCATCTCTCATATTTCCGATCAGCAAATGGAGGACTGTTTCCAATCAGCCTACTGGAACAATCATTCAACTGAAACCCCACTATTATGTGTAACAAATGCCATGAAAGCCGCTATAGACAATAGACAAGGCATGGCACTAGTTCTTATTGACTTTAGTGCGGCATTTAACACAATCAATCACAAGATAATGATCCAGCGGCTTCAGTTACTTTACGGCATTGTTGGCTGGCTGCAATTCTATCTGCACGGCCGGACCCAGCATGTGGTCATTCGTGATACGTCATCGAATACAACATGCATGACATCGGGTGTCCCGCAGGGTTCGGTGCTGGGTCCTTTGTTATTCTTGTTGTACGTACAACCTATTGGTGACATAATCAGGGCGCATGGACTATGTTTTCATCATTATGCAGATGATCTGCAATTGTACTGCCATTTTGACCTCACTGGGACTGCGTTGGTTGCTACTCTGGAGGAGTGTCTAGATATTGTCAATCAGTGGATGACATCAAACTACGTGTGCATGAACAACAATAAAACGTAATATCTTCCCGTAGTACCAAAGACTGCCGCTGCGCTTATTGACGGCAGTGTGATACGCGTAGGAGATGTTACGATTACTGCCTCAAGATGTGTTCGTAACCTTGGTGTCGTTATGGATCACCACCTCGATTTTAAGAAGCAAGTTTCAAGCATCGTCAGTGTGTGCTCATTTCACCTGCGCCATATTAACCAGATGAGTCGTTATCTCCCAACGACGACAACGGAATATGTCGTCAATGCCATTATTACATCACGGCTTGATTACTTCAATTCAATTCTATACGGCACTTCTGTCAACAACATCGCACGACCGCAGAGAATGCACAACTCTGCTGCTAGATTGATCCTACGCCGCCCACGGAGCACCATGCCTTTGTTGTGCATTCTTCACTGGTTGCCTGTAGCACATAGAATCGACTTAAGCTATTAGTGTTTACATATAAAGCTGTGCATGGCGATGCCCAAAAATATTTATGTGACCTTGTATGCCCATACAAACCAACAAGAGCCCTGCGCTCTACCAACAATAACATGTTAACGGTCCTGCGGACTCACGTCAAAGCTGGGGACAGGTCGTTTGCGGTCGCTGCAGCGACTTTGTGGAACACTTTGCCTAATGACATTAAAATGTCTGATTGTCTCTACTTTCAAGGCACGCTTAAAGACTCATTTTGTTCAACTCTTGTTCTTGTCCAATGTGGCATAGTTTAGTCTCTGCATTGATTAGTTTTATATCTCGTATTAATTAACCTATTTATATATATATTTTATACCTACATATACATTAGTTCAGTTAAATGAATTGACAATGTCTTATTTCTACATAGAACTGTAGTTAAGATATTTATTTTAGTATATTTATTTAATTACTGTATTTATTTGTATTTTACTAATATTAATTTTATAAGAATTTCTTTTAGAAATGCATGTTTATTTAGCCATCATTATTACCTCTAACTAGGTTCTACATGTTGTAAAAGCCACGAACAATTTATAATTGGATCTGGCGCTATATTAAATAAAATATATTATTCAATATAAGTTCATAATTGCACTTTTATTTTTATTTCTGTTTTGTCAAAAACAACGTCGGCGTGTCCATAATCAGAGTAATAAAATTGGTGTCGCCTTAGCGCAATTTTGTTTTAGTACGTGCAATTTTCAGTTAAATTGAGTGCGATCATGAAGGTGGAGCATTAAAATGTGCTCATGAAAATGTTATAACCTGCTACAACCTGTGTTTGAAGTAGTCTGCCATTAGGAGCAGTCTTGGCAACCTGCTAATGAAATAGCTAAACAAGAAGCTGTTAATTGGATGTTTCTAAAAAGAGCAAAATTACCTTTTCTGTTACACAGAATTCCATAAAAAATAAATGCCCTAACAACAAAATATAAAGTTCATATATGTTAGTATATACATGGAACATTACAAAATTCAACTGAATTGTGATATTTTATACCGATGAAAACAAAACTGACAAAATCATAGTAAAGAAGAGAGAGATAGAAAGGAAATTAGTAAACAAATTCAAATGAACTGTGAAATACTTATGAAAACGAAACGGATATATCATAGTCAGGGTTCAATCCAGGCCGCGCCCTTGCGCCATTGACGCAATATTTTAACAAATGATCCACCAAAATTTAACGAATGCGTCTGAAGGGCACGTAAATATGACATCTGGCGCAAACAAATTCAGTTGATGCGCCCTAAAAATAAATCTACATTAACTGACGAGACATGCAATCCCTTAATTTATTCGATATTTTGTAGGTATCCGGAATTTGTGTGCAACATAGCAAAGACACAATAGCAAGTAATTATTACGTCGATGTTCTGGCCAATGATACCGCGGTACCTATTGCTAATTCCATACAGATCCGCTAGGCGTACAATTCTCCGCCAGAGCACGCCCGTTGTTTTACCGAGGCGTAAAATATCCGCCAGAACGCGCCCGCTGTTTATCGGCTAGACAGAATCATGAAACAAAGTAAAATGCAAAAGTCACTCCTAGACATGTGGGGCAAAGGCCATACATACAACCAAAAAGTATTACACATAAATATTCATTGGAAATTTTAATTATTACTGATAATAGTATAGGCAATAATGAAATTCGCTACCAAGTGGAATCGGACGGCACTTTTTAAATGAAATTTTACTTTGTTGTCTTTGCCTAGCATAGGCCCACACCCCCAAATATCCACAAAAATTTGCTATTTGAAGATGCCTAAATGAGGCAAGCTATCTAGATTCAGTCATGTTCAGTTTTTAAAGTGTTTGATGTGCGTCACTTCTGTGACAAAGAAGTGACTTCCCTGACGAGTAGCTCCACCGATAAAAAACAAAATGCAAAAGTTGTTAAATTCTTATTATTTATTTTCATAAAATCCCAAAACACAAACCGCAATAAACACGTAAAGGCAAAGTACCATTTTATTAAGTTTCTCAAAATATTCTCATTTCCAAATCCTGTGTATATGTGAAGTAAATGAATGATAACATGTTGCATGAGTTACAGTTACAAATGTGGTGTAGTTTCATTTATTCTGGTGACTACTTGAAATAAACAGTTTTTATCTTTCTTCCGTATAGTGATCACAGTCATTATTGACTATTCTATCACTGTATGGGGGATCTGCGTTGTTACATCAAGATGTTCTCTGGTATGCTCAAAGCTGGTTTCTTGGCTTCCTGCAGTATCAGCAGAAAAAGTTGACCCCTATTATTATAATACAAACATCCTTGTAATTGAACTGCAGCACCTAGAAGGGAAATCAATATAATACAAGAACTCCACATTAAGTCATTAGTAATATTTAATTAGTCAATTCCGGGAGGGATTTTCAGTCCCTGCCATAGGTGCAATGTTTAAAAAAATTGCCCCCTTTTATAACCTATGTGGGCCCTTGGCCCATTTGTCCAAGATCCTAGATTGAACCCTGCATAGTAGAGAGGAGGGAGATGGAGAATTCATTATATTAAATGATATGGTCTCTATGAGGTGAGCACTGAACAGCGTATACCATAATTAAGCATACTGTCAATTGCTATGTAAGAAAACAATTTATAAAAAATATTACTAGTTGGCATTTGATTTCCATTGCCAAGCATGCAGAAATGATTGATAGACATTACGCAACAAAATCTCTGTTTGTGACGCACATCGTCACCATTTCAACGTCACCTTCAGTTTTCACAGAAATCTCGTCATTGATTTCTAAACAATCCTTCCATTGATGTGTTCTGTACATCTGTTGCAACCGATCACTATTGTACACCAGCAATAACAGAATCTGACATACCATCATGAATTAACACCACTGACAAAAAAACAAAAAAGTGAAAAACATTCAACACCTATCACACTCATGTATGTGTTTGGTTACAGAAATAGCCAATTGAAGAAGCGTGATGCATTATCTTATTGGCTGCATTCTTTTGTGCTCAAAGACGTAATTCACATATTGTTGTAACAGAAAGGCCACCCCAATTTTATTGTTAGGATTACGGATTTTTGAGATATTTTTGTTAGGGAGGAGGGGGAATAAAAAATAAGTCATTGCACGAGAAAGTTGTTTTGTGTAAATATATGAATTATCTTAAGAGCCATACAGTATATTGCTAAAAAAATTATTTAGCCTTGTATCAAAACTAACTAGACATCCATTTATGAAAGTTTAATAAAAGATGAAGACTAGTAGAATTTAGAATAACAAGTACTGATAACAAGACTTGGCAGATACCATTATGGTGCTAACATTGCAGCCATTAATGTGTAGATTATAGGTAGGATATATGATCTATCTTGCTGTGATAATATTAATTTGACTGGCATAATTAGGATTTTATTGTCATGCCTCCAAATATAGCTACATTATTCTGTTCCGAAGTAATGCAATACGATGTTGACTATGCAGGCATTGAAGAGAATGTCTACAACCAGTTTTCCCAGTGTGTAAACTTGATTGGCTAAAATCCGATGTTCAGAATTTCGTATGTAGACAGAATGAGTAGCGCGATAAACATGCACACGTTACTGGTTTCACCTGTGTTTCACGTTGGCAGTTTATTTTCTGTATTTCTATTTTGCATCGTGTCTAAAATGTCAGCCTTCAGGTAGCCTTTTCGATTCATGTTGGTGGGACTAACGTTGTCATCATTCAAGAAAATAAATGTGTAAAACGTTGAATTGTTCACATAGCATCCGCAAGGACGCTTGCAGTCATTTCAACAACAATCCGCGCATTCGACGGCAACACACACTTTCGATATCAGAGTGGAGTCGCCACAAACACGGGAAATGACATTGTTGATTGTGTCGGACAGTTTAAATTTTGTTACTTCCTTTTGGGAAGCAGTGCCACACTTCAATTTTTTGATACAAAACCACACTGCAGCATCTGGTTCAGCCATGGTTTAAATCAGTTAATGACAAGCTTACCCCAGTAAATTAAGTGCATAGTCGATAAATTTGTACCTTTCAAAAAACAAGGGAAACGGTCTAAAAAGAAACACTTATCGAAAGAAGCCATTAGAAAAATTAAGTATAAACAAATGATGTGGAAGTCATATAGATGTACTGGAAATGATGAAGACTACAACATTTATAAAGAAGCACTTAATCAAGCTACAGCTGAAATTAGAAATTCAAAGAGAAGCTATGAAAAAAAATTAGCTAGTAATATAAAACATGACAGTAAGAGTTTTTATGCGTATATTCGAAACAAACAGAAAGTTCAGGATAAGGTCGGTCCTCTAGAAGATAGTGCTGGAAATACAATATCAGAGGGATTCTTAATGGCAGAAGACCTAAATGAGTATTTTAGTTCAGTGTTTACCAGGGAAGATATTAGTTCACTGCCAGTACCAGAGGCTAAGTTCAAGGGGGCAGATTCAGACTATTTAGGACAGTTAGTTGTAACCTCGGAAATGGTAGCTAAGAAAATAAGGGCTATGAAGGATAATAAATCACCTGGAGTGGATGGGATTCCGCCCAAACTACTATTGGAAATTGTAGAACAAATTAGCGTACCGCTTGCAACAGTTTTCAATTTGTCATTAGAAGAGGGAGTGGTTCCTTTAGAATGGAAAGAGGCAAACATTATACCGTTATTTAAAAAGGTTCGAGAAACAAGTCAGAGAACTATAGACCAGTGAGTTTAACATCAGTGATTTGCAAATTATTAGAAAGACTAATTAAAGATCACATGGTGGATTTTCTTGTTAAACATAACTTGATAAACCCATCTCAACATGGGTTTTTAAAAGCGAGGTCATGCTTAACAAATATGTTATGTTTTTTGGAAGACATCACTAGGTGGGTAGATGAGGGATCACCAGTAGATATCATCTATTTAGATTTTCAAAAAGCTTTCGACAAAGTACCACATCAAAGATTACTCCTTAAGCTAAAGGCCCATGGCATAGGAAATGGTATAATAAACTGGATAGAAAAATGGCTGAATGACAGAAGACAACGTGTAGTAGTTGATGGGGAGGCTTCAAACTGGAAATCGGTATTGAGTGGGGTACCACAGGGATCAGTACTAGGACCTATATTATTCTTAATATATATCAACGATTTGGACGATGATATAACAAGCAAGGTGTTAAAATTTGCGGATGATACAAAAGTGTTTAGAAGGATTAAAAGTGATGGAGACAGACAGCATTTACAAGATGATCTTGATAGGTTGATCAAATGGTCTGAAAAGTGGCAAATGCTGTTCAATTTTGGGAAATGTAAATGCCTCCACACAGGTCATGGGAATGAAGAGGTAAAATATAAAATGGGGGGTACTGTTCTAAGTACTACTGTAAAAGAAAAGGACTTGGGGTTAACCATTAGTGCTGATATGAAGGTTTCAGAGCAGTGCGGAATTGCAGCGTCAAAGGGAAATCAAATCCTTGGATTAATTAGGCGAAATATAGCGTATAAGAAAAAAGAATTAATAGTACCGCTGTACAAAACAATAGTGAGGCCTCATTTAGAATATTGTATACAAGCACGGAGGCCATATCGCAAGAAGGACATAGATATGCTAGAAAGAGTACAGAGGAGAGCGACTAAAATGATACCAAATCTGAGGGATCTTAGTTACGAAATACGCCTAAAAGAATGTGGTTTAACAACATTAGAGACCAGGAGATTGAGAGGAGATCACATAGAAGTGTTTAAAATATTGAATGGTTATGAACATATTGATAGAAACATTTTTTTCTCAGTTAAGAAAAATAGAAGGACCAGAGGACATGAAGCTACATTAGTAAAGGAGCAGTGTAGATTAGATATAAGAAAGTTCTCATTCTCACAAAGGACTGTAAATGAATGGAACAGATTATCTCCTGATTGTGTTGGTGCTAGTAGCGTGAATATGTTTAAAAATAAAATCGACACACCTTAAAAAGGCGGGATACATGTAGATAAAAAGTATTGGACTCTCGATAAGCCAAAAGGCTTCCTTGTCCACCTGCCATCCAGAGTAATTTTCTGGATGGCAATCTTGTTAAATCTTGTTAAATCTTGTTAAAGTTGGATTTTTGCGGATTTGTTGGATTGTAGACTGAAGATGCGCGACAACCAATGAAACAGTATTTAACATACAATGTTCAGTATGATGTGTATATGCTCGATGAATCGATCCAAAATCATTGGTTCGGCATTTTGTTCAGAAATAAAAGTTCAAAATTGCAATTTTATTTCCGTTTTGTCAAAAATAATGTCGGCAGATCTGTAATCTGAATAATAAAATTTGTGTCGCCTAACAGTACACCCCTGGAAATATCCAATGGTGACTATCTGTGATATGCTATATAGAGCAGTTGTTGACTACAAATATACACAATAATAATACTAGTAACTATTTCAAACAATGGGTCATGAAAATACAAAAAAAACATAGTAAAATAACATTTGTGGCAGATTTTATGGTTTTGTGACTGACTTCACATTTTCATCAAAGTTCAACACAAACACTCCTAATATGATTTTTTTCAAAGTTTAATATCTATATTTAACAAATCAAACAAAAAAGGAACAGCAAAAGTGTTTTCCTTGATAAAATGGCTTAAGGCAAGTCAAAGAAATTCATGTTGGCTTGCCATGGATTTAACTTCTTTTATTGCTGGAGCTGTAATAGAAGCTTCTATGCAACTGAAAGTGATGCACATTAATCAATATCCCCTCTCATACACACAATGTATGCACATAAATATATGTATGCATTTAGAAATATCATTTTGTCTTAACAAATTGGTCAATAGCTACAGTACATCTTGATTTAACGTTACGTCAACTGCAGGGTCCCTCAGTAATCAACAGTAGTAATAAAACTATTATTCAATACACTGTAATGAAGGATTGCTTGATGGATGTTTCTTGAAGTGTCTGATTTGAAGTGATTACTAGCACAAAAGCATTACATATTAAAGTTGGTGGTATTGCCAGTCTGCCATGAAAAAGTGACTCACAAAGGTGGTATTGAGGGCTGGTTTCCTCAAATCACTGTCAATCAGTTCTCCCATCAGGTCTTCAATCGGTCCTTAATTTGTTGTGTTGTTTCTGGTTCCCTTGTTGTCTTCTCATTGCTTGTCTTGCGACGCCACCTGTTCCAAGTTGCTGTTGGATTCAAGTCAAGGAGTCTGTCACAGCACTGCTCACAGTGGCCATAGATACAGAATGATCTGGGGAAGGGAGAATCTCCTTTCGGACAAAGCAGAAGGTTGAAGAGGGCCCGCTCATTTGGAATTTTCATTTCTTGATCAAGCCCAGAAACTGTGATGGCTCTGTTCAAAGCTTGCAGCCTGAGCTGAATGTTGAGGCAGTACACACACAGGCAGGTCTCTGAAAATGTGGACGATATCTTGCGCACATTCTTGGGTCTCAGTTTTGTGAACAGGGAGTAGCTTACTTTGATTCCAGGGTGTTCTGTCTTGTAGATGGAGTATGCCCCTTTCAGTGTTTGCTGCACGACGTACCCTGCACCCTCCTTTCTGGCGTATCGTTTATTTGGCGGCTCACAAGAAATGTTTTCTCTGAAAAGGAAACACTGGATCTTCCTTTTGTTTTCTGCTGAGAGTGCGTTTTTTTCTTTTCTTCCTTTCGAACAGCTTCTTCCTTGCAGCACTAAATGTAATTTCATCAAAATGTTTTCTTTTTCCCTGATCCTCCTGTTCAGGTGCATTTTCACCTTATACTTTGCCATCAGTTGACAGAGGTGTTCTTTGTACTCTTCTTCTGTCATGTCCCGTGGTCTCTGTCGAGGAGGTGATCCTGACGCTTGGATGGAACGCCAATATGGTCTACTGGTAGATTTCTGCCTCTGTTCTTTTAAGTTCTTAATCGATTCCTGAAATCAGACAAAAAATTCCTTATCCTTGCATTTTTTTTAAATCTGCAAACAATTGTGCTTCAGAAGCAGTGAAACATACACATGTACACATGAGTGGTCAGGTATTAACATTTATAAATAAAAAAAATTACATATAAATTTGTGAGACATTTGTGACCCATCTTAATAAAATGAGTCGCATGTCAGAAATTTTTAATATTGAGTTATTAGTAGCGTTGGAAAGAGCAGAATCTCTGCTTTCACATGATGTATCATGTAAGAAGATATCTTAATTCTAACTGAAGTTATGGCTTAAAGGAAATAAAAATAAGGCATTAGCTAAAATCCTTTTTCCATGTGTACCCAAAGTTTAACATTGTATGTAACATTTGACAACATTAAACAAATACAGAAAAATACATTTGTAGCATAAATTCGATTTTAAGCCCGTCTGTGAAGCGATTCCCGCGGAAAATGAAATTTTAATGAGCTAGGCGATCACGTGGTATCGTGACGTCACTTATGACACACACTCGCATCAGGCCGACCCTTTCCATGCATTCAGAGCATGTTTACAAGGATAGCTTTTGGGTCGAAATGAGCGTCAGAACGAGTTATTGTGCAATATTCTGATGTAATACAAACACTAGTCATCATAGAGGAACAAACATTTATCTTACGGTTCCACATGAATCGAATTTCATTCAAAACAATGAATGCGAATGGGCCTACAAGTCGACTAGGTTTCGCCGAGCTTGGGCTCGTTTTCAGAATAATTATATCGAATGCAACCAACGAGAGATAATCTACACCAATAAACATACATAGCAAACATATATTGTATCCAGCTACATAAAGTAACGTGTATAATCTCATAATATCACTAGAATATCGATATATGACGGAGTTGTACAATTTATCATAACAACTTAAATCAGTCAGAGAGTTTCCGTTGGTCCCGGTAGCTCAGTGGGTAGGCGCGTCTGTTACTTGTAATTTATTTTACAATCAGGCGACGCCGGTTCAATCCTGACAGCATGCAAACCTTTGATTTTCTTTACACTTTTTTTTTAATGTTTTCACGAAGTAATATAAACAAAATCATTTTATACTATAATGCACTGTTTGTAAATATTTTTTAAATTTTTGTAGTAATTATTTATTCGCCACAAAAATTAAAATATGGTCATTATATAATAATAACAATGTTTCTAAATTGTATTTATCCAGACAGATCTCAATCTGTTTTCACATATATAATTACAATATATTACCGTACAATATATTTACAATTAATAAATTATATATCCATAACATTATATTTGTTTGGATAAATAAAATTTAGAAACATCGTTATATAATTTCCATATTTTCATTTTTGTGGCAAATAAATAGTTACTACAAAAATAAAAATTATTTACAAACAGTGCATTATAGTATAAAATGATTTTGTTTATATTACTTCGTGAAAACATTTAAAAAAAATCAAAGGTTTGCATGCTGTCAGGATTGAACCGGCATCGCCCGATTGTATAATAAATGACTACCCACTGAGCTAGCGGGACCAACGGAAACTCTCTGACTGATTTAAGTTGTTATGATAAATTGTACAACTCTGTCATATATCGATATTCTAGTGATATTATGAGATTATACACGTTACTTTATGTAGCTGGATACAATATATGTTTGCTATGTATGTATATTGGTGTAGATTATCTCCCATTGGTTGCATTCTATATAATTATTCTGAAAATGAGCCCAAGCTCGGCGAAACCTAGTCGACTTGTAGGCCCATTCGCATTCGTTGTTTTGAATAAAATTCGATTCATGTGGAACCGTAAGATAACTGCTTGTTCCTCTATGATGACTAGTGTTTGTATTACGTCGGAATATTGCACAATAACTCGTTCTGATGCTCGTTTCGACCCAAAAGCTATACTTGTAAACATGCTCTGAATGCATGGAAAGGGTCGGCCTGATGCGAGTTTGAGTCATAAGTGACGTCACATCTCGGCATCCCGAAAAGCACGCCAAAAATATGCATATTCGAAAATGTCCGGATGCACACCATAAAATGTGGAATTTCTAATTCATTGAATTTGTTGGCTTGGTGGACGTAGAAATAGATAGCAGGATGTAATATAACATGCATTCGAGCAATAGATGTTTTTATTCCCTTTAACAAACACATGTGGGGTAAAAACCTTCAAACCCAGAAAACGGCCGTCAAAGTTGATGCAAATTATTAATTATGTTTCATGAAATGACCCTTAGTTACTGTCTTCCAAGCTCTCTGGAGGTCACAGAATGTAGTTATTAGCGTATGTATGCCCATATATGGGAAGATGATGCGTCAAGCTTCGTGGTAATATCCCATATGTTAGGAGCGTCCCAAAATTAGCAGTTGCGAACGCGCGCATTTACTGGCATTTTCGGCGTTATTTTATGGAAATCGAGCGGAACACTTCGCACAGCTCTACAAAAATCGCTTTAAAATACACAAAACAGTTAATTAGTGGGTAGCTAGAGTAGCAATTGATAAAACGAATACCAAAGAATAATTTTCAGGGGAAATCTCAAAATCGATGGATTCACGATTTGTTCACATAGATGGCATTTAAGAAAAATCGGATTTGCCGACATCCGACTCATTTTGTTAAAATGGGTCACATATACTTACACGGATACACACTCATACAAATTTTTTTTTATATGTACAAAGGTAATCATTTGAAATAATGTTGCAATAATAAAAGTACTTTGCTGATGTGGATGACATGTTGAATCTGTATGTAAAGACCAGTTGTTTTAATTCAACAAAAATTACTGGTCTGCTCCTTCTTTTAAAATACATACGTTGGAGAAAAAAGGGGGAGTAATTAAAAGCAATACAACTCAAGGTACACACGCACACGCAAACTTTAAAAAAAAATTAAGGAAGCAAAATGAAGAGTAAGCTATATACAATCTGTCGATAAGAATAACAAAATATTGAGTAACCTCAAAATTTGTTAATGAAAACAATAATAATAAACTTAAAATGCTTGAAAATCACATCAGCAATGACTAATGAGAAATAAGAAACAGAGTTGCAAATTTTCATTAATAACTGTATTGCTGTAAATTTGTTATTATCACGCAGTGCATTAAATCAGTAACCAAAACCCAGTCGGCACAAAACAGAATGATCGCAAGCGACCACAAAGTGTGTCGGTCGATAATTTAAACGTTCGCTGCTGCAATGGCTTCCGCATCGGTCTAGCAGCTGAATGATCGCACAGTTTCCCTGATTTCCTCATGATATACAGCTGTGCAAAGCATCAATTGCAAAATTTGACGAAGGGGGCATTCACTTTGAAGAATTAGTGCTTTGCAGCTGCCATGGCATTGCGACAACATGTTACCAGTCGATTGTTGTCGAAAACATCGTGTTATTTCTAAAATCACAGCAAATTAGGTGTTCAGTCGAGGAAACTGCGATTGTTTAGTGGTGCGTACGCCAATGACTGATATAGAAAATAGGCAAAATTCAGAAAATAAAATGAACTTACCAGTAAACAGTGCTGGATTTTCAAATCGGACATCATGGCATATGAATACAAAAGCATGCGATTAACTGCAGAACAAGCCAATAAACGGAGCCAAAAATGCGAACGTTATTTTTCTTGACAGACGCTCTTCCACCAATGTTAAACACTCCTATTTCGGCACTTCGTATTCAACTACACATGTTCCCAGGCATTGAAAATACAAAATATGTTAAAAACATTCTTTAGGAATAACACTACTAACAGTAGTTTTTCAAACGAATGTTATTGATATGTAATACCGTATGTTGGGAACTACTGTTTCTTGATCGACAAACGGGATGAATTTTGATGTTTTCTTCGTCAAAGTAAAGCAAGCCCAAGATCTCAAGTTAAATGCTTTGAATTTATGGAAAACTAATTTTTATGCTTCTTCCTACAGACCTGTATAAAACTGGTAAGAAATTGCGCGTGATGTTTTTATTTCTTCGGTCTGTCATCTAACGTGGCTAAAAATAGGAAGTTCGGTCTGTCAAGATTTTAAAAAAATCATGACAATAAATTGGGAATATTTTTGCGATGGAACTGTGGAACCCTCACGAAAACTAAAACCTGTTGTAGTAAAATGTACACATATGTAATTATGGAAAAACAAAGGTATATAAGAATACATCTGTATAAGGATATGTTGTAGTTATTTATTTTTTCGCAGTCGTTATAGGAAGTGGTTGGAATCAACATCTCTACCACATTAATTATCATACATTCATATTCACTATCCACTTTGTACTGCTCAAGTTTTTATGTTTCCAAATTCTTCCACCTTTTGATGTGTTAGTTTCCTGGCTCCACATGCCACTCTGTACTGCATAAAATAGCCTTGTACTGACTACCAGTAAGTCTTCTATTTGTTCACCCAATTCACTTAATTAACACCAGACTTTACTATCCTTGCCTCATTCAGCACAGAGCACTTTCTCAGTGGCCTATTGAGAGTTCCATCACAGAGTGGTCTGGCCTTTGTTACCTGAGTGGTCATGCTGTCCACTGATAATCCCTATAATGACATCATTAGTGACAACTGATGGCCTATCTATTGCATCTACTGGATCAGCTTCCATCAGCACTAACTCTTCACTAGTTACAAATCTCCAGATTTCTGCCCCTCTTTGTGAGTCCATAGTCCATATGGATGCTATATGAACGGGTTGGCCTTCCCCTGCTGGCATGACATGCTTCAGCATGTCTGGACCATAGATGTGGTTTTATGACAACATTCCTTGTGGTATAATGCAGTCCTTTCAAGTCGAAGAGAAACTGTTCTCAACACAGACTGTGGTAACTCAGATGGACGTACCTTCTTGGTTCCTTCAGGTTCACTTAAGCAGAAATGTTCAATTGTATAATTGGAATAGCTGCAAGCATTTTTATGCACTTTCACTTAACATAGATCAGTGTCTAAACAGGGCTGGCTAAGTTTGTGATTTGCCAGTTTCTTGTTCAGAAACAATTTACGTGTTTGTTTTTGTCAACTTTCTTACCAGTGAAGTTAATTAATGTGCTCTGCCTCTTAAGGCATTTCATGTTGATGTGTTCACGCAATTAGCAATATGCATGCTTTGTTTGCTTCTACAGACTTATTTAACCAAAATAAATTGGAATCATCATCTTATGCATCCAAATATATATTGGTCTCTTGTTACTTAAATATCTTGACCTGTTAGTGTTTCTCCACTCCCCAACACAACACAATCCAAGCACTGGTTATGGCATTATTACATTATAGTTAACAACATATCCATTAGTTGTTGAAAACAGAGATTATATTACAGCCAATGATTAACAGTAAATAGAAATCTATAACACTGTAACAGGGCATGGATTGCGTGCGTGCGTGCGTGTATGCATGTGTGTATAAATGGGTAGCATCCACTCATCTGCAAATAAAAAAAAACCCAGAAAGGTCAGTTACAGTACAAAACGCACTTTGATTTTGTTGGGGAGCGCATGAAAAATCTACCATATGTATGTATTTTCACTGGTCATTGGGAATAGAGAGTCGCGAATACATTTTTTGTATAAAATCAATGTAAACAGAGAAACAAATCTGATTACACTTGGACGTTACGTTATTGTTCAGAATGCCAAAATAATGAAAACTAGACATAATTGCACAATCAACGTGTCATTTCTTAGCTTTCTGATTTCTGTGTTTTATTATTTTAGATCTAGCTAACATTGCAATGACACTATTCTGGTCCAAAAATTGATTCTCAAACACTGTTTATCCCTAATTTAAACTTACAATCGTTGGCTTTCATTTTATTGTGTTTTTCATGATGGACATCAGTAATGCACTGAGATGTCAATATTTGCAGGATGTACGTAAAACCATTACTTGGAAAACACATCTAATGGACTAACAGCTAATGTTGATGTAACAAAAGCTGTTATTTCTCATTGTATTTTTAGCACACGTTAGATTCAAGCCCTTGGAAATGTGGGTGATTCGGAAATGTGATGCAACACTTGATGTGTTGATTACACTTGGCATCTTACATAAACAGGACAAGTTTACAGCACCTGGTGGTGCATGTGTATGTGCCATAAGCGAGAAGTCTCGAAAGACAAAACGCACCTGGGGCTAGAACATGCACACCTACTCCAATTTGGTTACCGTTCACAAACTTGCTGGTGAAACATTATTAATTGACATGTTTGCCTCGAGGATGGTTACACATCCGGATAAGTTGTCCGTTCTTGCAGTACAGCGCCCTGTGGCAACCCAGGAGTACATACTACCTCCATCTGAGCAGAGACCCTGTCTAATTGAGCAGAAAATAATGGCAGTCCATAATGACAACATCAGTAATTGTTCATGATTTTGTGACTTATCTAAAGGGTAAAACGGTTGATGCTAAATTATACTTAGGACTCATCTCATCTCAAGCCTGAAATTGAAGGTCGTGGGGGCACCACTGATGCCTTTCGGGACTGCTTCCTCCATCTCTGGCGGTTTCGGGCAAGGGCTTGGGTTGTAGCAAAGTCCATCGCGGTCCATTCTTGGATCTTGTCCGCCCACTTCTTCTTTTGTCTTCCTGGATTTCTTTTTCCTTCCACCGTGCCCTGTAGAATGGTCTTGGCTTGGCCACTTAAGACTGGGTATATAAATTCATTTATATGTAGTTATAGGGATTATGGGTTCAAGGGTGCAGACTTTTCAGTTGTGGTTTATATATAAGTATAATATATGGTTTCTAAATTGTTTATTCCGTATGAAATAGAAATTAAACTGTGATATATATATAGATATTCATAGCATTGCTATGAAAACATCGCTGTGCTGTTGGATCTCATGAACTAACAACCATTATCACTATCATGGCTTCCTCTTGATTCAAATATGTCATCAATATGTGTTTTTATTGGGGATATACATTACAAATGGTTTATATCAGTGTATCATTATCATTTTTTTGTCTGGTACTATGCAGTATGTATATCGTGTTTATGTCATACTTCAATGACCAAAGTCATAATATATTTGCGCTTTAAAAACAATGGTATCAAAATGATACCTTGGGTTGTTCAGCATATGTTATTATTGTGTGTGAAAAGATGCTACATGCTAACCAACCATTCTTCCAATGCCCTAGCAGTCTGTATCAATGTAATCTTTGTTAGCACAACATTTATGTTTTTACCGAGATACACATGTTATTTGCCTGACCAGCATTCTAACATATGTAACTTGTAAGTGGTTATAGGTCAAACCTGTGTCTTATCTTTCTGGCATGCACATATTTGCAGGTGGCTCTCGTTCAAGGAAGGCCAATTAACAAGTATCACGGGTATAGCAATCACTAGAAACTAACACTGTTGACTTGAATGAAAACATGACAAATCGCATCCATGCTTTTATGCTTGTTCAAAATGTGTTCTTCACTGCAAACCTTCTTCACAAACTGGGCTTGTAATTAACTGGTGGCAGTTGCTTAAACACATATGTATCACTGTTAATTTGCTTGGTAACCTGTGATTGATTTTACCTAAGCCTGGTGGCACAGTTGACACCTGAAAATAATTAACTGTTAAGATAGCCAGCGCAATTATATAATAAGCAAAGAAGCCTAATAGGAGATACTTATATCCAGTAATTATCATGTGGTGTAAATTGGGTTTCCATGGGTTTTCAGTGTTCATATTAATTCACAGTAGCACATCCGACTGGCTGGCAACCGTAACAGTATTCTATATTTTGTTTACTTTGAAAAATGTTTCTATGGCATACATAGACAGATTTTATTAATTGATTGCTTATTTTCAGTGATGCTAGATTATTCATTTTCCAGCCTGACACCCCTGGGAGCAATAGTAGACTGGCCTGCTGCGGGCACTGTGAGTGTACCACACAAGATGCCACATAAGACGAGTCGCTTTCATGTTTAGCTGTTATGATTTGTGTCTTCTGGTTGTGACATAAACAAACCTGAACGGATCATGAGTTAAGACAACTCCTTTGAAACAGTGGTTGGATGAAATTGTGGATGTTTCCAAGTTAGGTATGTCTTGAATTTTTACTACAATTACTCTGATTTGTCTGTAGTGTATGCGCAATTGTACATACAAACAACAATCCAACAAATTTACATTTTATTTAATGTTAGTTATATGATGTTGGTTTTATAATAAAAATATATAGTAATTAATTGTTCATGATATTGTTAATGCAACAGTACAGAAATTAAGTAGGTTGTCAGAGTAATGTTTAAGTGAGGCAGTTACTACAAATGTAAATTTATTAATTAAATTGTTCATGAAATTGGCTAAGACAGGAAGTAGCTACAACAGGAAGATACCCTCCATTAGTTACTGTAGTATAATGTTGTGATTTAGTGCTCCTTTGTTAACCCTCTCAAGGCCAAGTTAATGCTAATATGTGTCTGTTATCAGGGTCCTTACGGGGCCTTAAAATCATTGAAAACCTTGAATTACACCAATCCCAGTTCAAGGCCTTGATATCCTTGAATTCTGGCCAGTAGCCTTGAAAAGCCTTGATTTTTTCATCCTCTGGCCTTTGTTCACTGGTAAAGTACATTCCCTGCTGATCTCAGTCAGAGACCCAGGTTGCCTTATCGGCTTATTTTGCATCATCCTTGGTACTGCTGTTGGCTACAGTTGTCCACTGACCCTGGCCCTTTGTTCATGAGTACCCCCTCCCTCTGGCTGGTGAGCACTTCTGCTGCCCATCAGCTTATCTGCTTGTATTGTACAACAGTTGCCTATGGACTCCTTTTATGATGCAGGTCTGTTAATTCAAACTGATCTTCCTTGACCAATCACTTCTTATGGGTATGGGTGTTACATTACTTTGGTTTAGCAGCTTATGATAGATGCATGAGTCTGTCAAAGCATTCCACCCAGATCTGTTTTGTTAGCATTTTGATGTTTTGTTGACCAGTTGTAGGTCATAGTCAGTAGTCTAGTGCCAGTTCGTTCTTGGTTAAATTGCCTTGAATATTCCTTTCACTAACCTTGATAAGCTTTGAAATAGCCTTGAATTTGGTATCTGACATTGTGTATGGACCATGTGTTATTGAATCCTATTAAATCAAGAGATTTTGCTGTGATTGAATCATGTGATATACTTGGTTTGTATGAATGCAAATAAATAAATAATTTTTGATCCGATTCAAGTAACTTTTTCACTACATCTGAAGAACTAATTCCTGGTGTAACTAGTCAAGTATGTGACATATATGTCATTTTATTATCCAAATATGAATTGCTAAAGTTTTACAAAAATAAAATACTGAAATAATTCTCAAAAATTCATTTAAAATCATATGAAATGTTCATAAATTACTATGCTACAGAATAGAAAACTAATTAAATGTCTATGGTAATTAAAACTGAAATAATTTCATATTTTCTGAGTGCATGTATTTTCAAGATTTTACACAAAATGACATTCTTTACGATCATAGCCGTCATCTTGTCTGAACTATTAAGTCAGTGTTATATTTAAAAAGGGTAGCCATACTGCAAAACATTCCCCTTCGATGGCAGCGTTCATTATAAACTTGATTCGAAAATCTCATCAAAATCCAAATCACTGAAGTTCGACATAATGACAATGTCGAGAATTACAAAAAAATATAGTTAAAAAACAACACCCACTTCTTCGCGCGGCGCATTAATACTTGTTTACAACAAAACAGACTGCTCAAAAATTAACATTTAATCGTAGAAATCGTCTGTGGACACGTTTTTTGGGAATAATTCCTGGGTGCTTCCATGTTTATGCCCACAACAAATGTTAAACTTTAATCTCATTGGCTGAAAATCCCCATTAAAATATTCACTGCGTGGTGTAAAAGAGGGACCGGAAATTGTGTGACGCCAAGCTCGACTACAAAACCACGTGGTGGTTGACGCTATTTAACCACGGAAATCGCCAACATTTCTAACTTTTGACGCTTCCCAGTGAAACTTCAATATTACTGTCTGCTAACTGCTGAACTAAATTGCCATTATTGGATGACACAGTTTCGTGGTATGAGTTTAAATGTGCCCCTGTATTCGGGCGTATTCAGGCGTTCTGGCCATGAGTGGGAGTTGGGTTGATTCGGGCATTCTGACCACGAGAGGGTTAACATTTAAGCCAGCTTACCTATTTCTTAAGAAAATATTTTTGACATATTGTACACATATTAATTAACACAGAAAAAGAAAATATGCATAAACCTAATGCAATTAAATCAGTTTATTGATACATAAAATGATTATTAATAATTGTTAATTTATTGGAATTTTCACAATTATTAATGTTTAATAATCAGTGCTTGCATTGTGCCAAGACACATTTTCAATTAAATTATTAAAACATGGAGTTTGCCGTTATGCTGTGTGGTAAAATATTGAAGCTAGTTGCTATATTCAGAGAATAAATGAAGGTGGTGTGATTTTCTCTTTCATATCGAATGTTGATGATAGTTCTCAGAAACATGATTGGCTACTTCGGTAATCCAAAAGGTGTGAGATCACAGATGTTGCAAGATGAATACATTTAACACAGAACTTTCAATAGTATTAATTAATTCATTGTATGTCCAGTGTGTGTGCATTGATTACCACCTTTATAAGGTCCTGTGCCAACTTAACACCTTTACCTTCATATACATTGTCACACAAAGTTTGTAAATGTACTGTAATGATATATCGAGCTGTCATTTCACTGCAGTGTAAATGATTATGCTATAAATGATGATCTCAAACATTGATGTACAATGCTACATGAAACCTAGGTCATTTAAACTCACATTACACAAAACTTTGAACTATATTGACTTATGAATGTGCAACTATGTTTTTGTCGAGTGGCACTATAATTTTATTTTAATACAAAATTGCCTGCAGGTGCTTGGAAGTGTAAAATAAATATTGTTAAAAACACTGATGTAAATTGTTAAACAAAACAACTGCTAACCCTTCCCTCGTGAAACCAATTTTTAAAGTCATATATCGATGTTAGGAGACCATCCCCAATAGTTGACACTGGTCATATATGAACCATTGGTGGTAATGGGTAGGTATAGTTCATTTGAAATCACGTGATACATTGCCAAATATAATAAATAGCATAATATACATATCAGGACATACCTTCGTATTACAGTTATAACATAATGATATTAGTCACGCAATAGCAATTTAGGTCAGAATATAATACAATTATCACAATAATATAGCATAACTACCTCACAAGAAACTTTTTTCTCTTTTGAATATATTGATTGCATCTTGCAGTCTTCATTGACAGAATGACATTACGGGTGTGTCACATGACCATTATCATGTGACACAAGCTGGAGAAACACTGCTGGGAGCTCCTGGCCGATGTCGCAATATTCAAAAGAGTAAAAAAGTTTCTTGTGAGGTAATTATTCCATATTATAACAAAGAAACCGGATCTTAAATCCATTCAAGGAACTATCGCAATACTTTTTTGTAAAATAGTCAGTAGTATTTCTAAATTCAGCATCTGATTCTTTGATTCAGTATTTGGCATAAATTGTTATACAATTGTGTTTATTGTAATTCAGATATGGTTACCTTCCATTAGAAGAAATGCCAAAAAATTCATTCATAGCAGAGTTGACTGCATTTTGTGGTGTTAAATTAGACGGTGCATTTGAGGAAATATTTCATCACGTGTGCTTTGATTGAACAAGCCAAATAACATGCTTTTTGTTATGCCAACTTCAGGTCTAGTCTGGTGTAGATTGAAATGTGTATTACAAGAGCCCTTGTAGCCACAGCCTGGCACAGTCTGGCTGCCTTCAAACTCTCATTGATGTGTGCATTACACAAGAAGTAATGGGAGTGGTTACACTCCCTATGGACCCTTTGTGGTCACTCTGTGATCAGTCTGTGATCACTTGTACACATCCAGCCTAATATACTCTCCTTGTTGGTCTTTTCTAAAACAGAAGGATGCTGTATGAAAACTGTTAAGCTCCCTAGGTAATCAGCCTTTAGATATTACTTAACAAAGAATTATAAATCAGTCTCGCTGTCATCCACAGAAATATGACCATTGACTGTTCGTTTTGAAAACAAATCCTCTGGTATTCCATTTACTCATTTTCTAAAACAAAACGATGCTGTATGAAAACTGGTAAGCACCCTAGGTAATCAGACTAGATATTACTTAACAAAGAGTTATACATCAGTTTCGCTGTCATTCATAGAAATGTGCCCACCCTTTATAAGGTGTAGAGCTTGCCTCTTGTATCATCTCTCTTATGCAAAAAGCTTGCTTCATTGATAAAACAATCCTTTGGCATTCCATTTACTCATTGGATCTCACTATTGAATATTTAAAGACTACCAGGCTATGCAGACCACCAGTACATTATATGCATCAGATGTGGTGAATGAGATTGAAATGCTTCATCCTCTTCCGTGTTTTTATAATTACCTGATGAATTGATATTCATACCATATGAGATATCATTTATTTGATCATGTAACTTTTTATCTTATCTTAAAATCTGCATAGTTGGGATGGATTAGAATTCATTAAAGGAAATAAAAATAAGGCTTTAGCTAAAATCCTTTTTCCATGTGTACACAAAGTTTAACATTGTATGTTACATTTGACCACATTAACAAAATACAGAAAAATACATTTGTAACATAAAATCGATTTTATCACGTGGTATCGTGACATCACTTATGACATACACTCGCATCAGGCCGACCCTTTCCATTCATTCAGAGCATGTTTACAAGTATAGCTTTAGGGTCGAAACGAGCGTCAGAATGAGTTATTGTGCAATATTCCGATGTAATACAAACACTAGTCATCATAGAGGAACAAGCAGTTATCTTACGGTTCCACATGAATTGAATTTTATTCAAAACAATGAATGCAAATGGGCCTACAACTACAAGTCGACTAGGATTCGCCGAGCTTGGGCTCGTTTTCAGAATAATTATATCGAATGCAACCAACGGGAGATAATCTACACCAATAAACATACATAGCAAACATATATTGTATCCAGCTACAGAAAGTAACGTGTATAATCTCATAATATCACTAGAATATCGATATATGAAGAAGTTGTACAATTTACCATAACAACTTAAATCAGTCAGTGAATTTCCACTGGTGCCGCTAGGTCAGTTGGTAGGCGCGTTGTTTTCTTGTCATTCGTTTTACAATCGGGCAACGCCGGTTCAATCCTGACACCATGCAAACCATTGATTTTCCTTACACTTTTTTGTTTATGTTTTCACAAAGTAATATAAACCAAATCATTTTGTATACTATGATGCACTGTTTGTAAATACTTTTTTATTTTTGTAGTAACTATTTATTCGCCACAAAAATTAAAATATGATCATTATATAACGATGTTTCTAAATTTTATTTATCCAAACAAATATAATGTAATGGATATATAATTGATTAATTGTACATATATTGTAAGGTAATATATTGCAATTATATATATTAAAACAAATTGTGATCTGTCTGGATAAATAAAATTTAGAAACATCGTTATATATAATGACCATATTTTCATTTTTGTGGCGAATAAATAATTTAAAAAAATTATTCACAAACAGTGCATTATAGTATAAAATCATTTGGTTTATATTACTTTGTGAAAACATAAACAAAAAAACGTAAAGAAAATCAATGGTTTGCATGGTGTCAGGATTGAACCGGCGTCGCCCGATTATAAAATAAGCAACAAGAAACTAACACGCGTACCAACTGAGCTAGCGGCACCAGTAAAGAAAATCAATGGTTTGCATGGTGTCAGGATTGAACCGGCGTCGCCCGATTATAAAATAAGCAACAAGAAACTAACACGCGTACCAACTGAGCTAGCGGCACCAGTGAAAACTTGCCTACTGATTTAAGTTGTTATGATAAATTGTACAACTCCTTCATATATCGATATTCTAGTGATATTATGAGATTATACACATTACTTTCTGTAGCTGGATACAATATATGTTTGCTACGTATGTTTATTGGTGTAGATTATCTCCCGTTGGTTGCATTCGATATAATTATACGGAAAACGAGCCCAAGCTCGGCGAAACCTAGTAGGCCCATTCGCATTCATTGTTTTGAATAAAATTTGATTCATGTGGAACCGTAAGATAACTGCTTGTTCCTCTATGATGACTAGTGTTTGTATTACATTGGCATATTGCACACTAACTCATTCTGACGCTCGTTTCGACCCAAAAGCTATACTTGTAAACATGCTCTGAATGCATAGAAAGGGTCAGCCTGATGCGAGTTTGAGTCATAAGTGACGTCACATCTCAGCATTCCGAAAAATGCGCTAAAAATATGCATATTCAAAAATGTCCGGATGCACACCATAAAAGGTGGAATTTCTAATTCATTGAATTTGTTTGGCTTGGTGGACGTGGAAATAGACAGCAGGATGTAATATAACATGAATTCGAGCAATAGATGTTTTTATTCCCTTTAAGCATGACTTAGAAGTGAGACGAAGGAGACCTGTCATTAATTGTCTTGGAGATCTGGCATGGAAATACTAGGATCAACTTAGTATTGACAGTAGGAGGTTCATGTAATTAGTAGATTACTGAGGCACTAGTTCCACATTCATCTCACGTAGAATGAGGAGTTTGTACACACGCCTGGGGTTAGTGATTTACTTAATTTAGTGAATGCAAATAAATCTTAAAAAGGTTGCCTGGTTAAAGTAGTTCCATCCTTCTGTTGACAACTTTAATACTGATTATCGATTGTTATATTGACCAACCCTTTTTTGTCGTGGTTTACCTCTCAGCTTGGTTTCCGAGGATTTGAGTGTATGGTAGTAAGTATTTTACTATTAATGTAATTACTAGCTTACACCGACCCAGGGAGTAACAAACCAAGGCACTAATTATCCACCAATTGTTACCAGCGTGACTTTTCACTCACCCCTAGCTGTTGTTAACCAACAAAATCACTGGCAACCAATTTAGTATATCCGCCAGTTGGATACTGCATTTGTTGCAACAGTTCAAATTGCTGGTCTGTTTTGCAGACTCTAGAAGAGATCAACCAAGGCCATTGTGGTAATTGAAGCTGTAAATCGCCATTGTTCACTAATGCAATGCATTTGCGTGAGAATGGTGGAGGATGTATGGTATGCTACTCTGGTACTGTATGCATCTTCATTACTAGGATTAAATTATCTTAAGTACGAATGTCACACAGTCCACAGACTAGATAAGATCAGAGATCAATTTCCACGATGTATTGTGTACATCAGTACGAATGATCGCAACTCAATGAGAACTGCAACCAGAATACATGGATTAGTAAATAACAGTAACTATATAACCCTCTACAGACGACGTCCTAGAATACCTTCATGGAAAGGCAACATATTTACACATATCTCCCATCCAAAATTAAGGATTCTTCCCATATTCCCAAGTAAGTAACTTGACTTGTATACCTTGCTGGCTCTATTTGAAATGTTATTTCTTCTGCTAGAGAAATTCTAGGGAATCCCAGTTTGGAGAAAGCTGTACAGCCTCGGTTCATTACACATGTTCTTGATATGATTACAAAGTTATCTTACTTCTATGTCTTGACAACCTTCAGCTGCCTTCTTCAGGAATTGAATTGTGAGATATACCCAGTAGTACCATTGCTAGATGATGAATTCAGTACCAGTACCATTCATCATGATTCAAGGTGGTATTGTTTTCCTGGTAGAGACGGCCTCCTTATTCCACTGCAAACTTCTGTTGTTTTCTTTGTCGGTTACTTCGGCAGCCTCCTGATCAACAACCCGATCAACAACACGACTGTTTCTGTGATTATCAGTGTCGTCTGTGACAGCCGATTTATGTTTCGTCATTGTTGATTCTCTCCTCCGCTCACCAGTAAACCATTTGTCATTCAATTCCCAACTTCATGGACATTTTCACCAGTCTCAGCTCAGCTATTTACAACATTGTACAAAAAGACATTTAGCACAAGTTCCCGGAGGATTGTTGTGTATTGATCAGACCCGGAGGAAGGAGTGTGATGAATGTTTGAAACCACTTGGTAAACAAGATACTCATTGTAAACATCAAGCTGTTTAACTGATGTTACATCTAGTCCAAATTACGTAGACAGATTTCAGGTCGGCCATGTCTAAATTATGAAAGAGAAAGCCACTTTTATTGAGATAAAAAGGAAAAGCAGGGCTTAGTTCAGAATGCAGTGTTACTTCGACAGATTGTTGGCACATCAAAACATACTTGCATAACAAGCAAAAAATTCTTATAACCCTGGGTTTTCTGAAGTGCAATTATTACAAAATTCATCTTTGAGGTTAGGATGATTAATGATTGTAGACACTGTTAATGTCTGGTGTCAAATGCCTACAGAGTCAGGTTGTGATCTTGCGTAACAAATTGTCTACTTTTCTTATGTGGTAGATGTATCCAAATTGCACTTTTTCTCATTTCACAGGACAATATTATTGCACACGCGTGTTTTTAAACTGGATTTCTTCTATGATGAATGCATTAGTTCCGCTGCACAGGAGTTAGCTTGTCAGTCATAATCATGCCTACCCCTGATCATCATCATGAAATACTACGATTAAATAACTAAGGTTTTATGTTCAACTTTGGTTTCTCTGAACAATCTTTAAAATTATAATTATAATGGTTTCACTGATCAATCAAGTTGTTTCTTTAAAATTATAATTATCATAACTGTCTGTTGCAAAAGTTATGTAATATAACATTTTACCTGTGTTACAAACAGACGTAGCTTAAACAGTAACAAGTAATACATGTCTGCGGAGAATCATCAGAACTCCTCAATATGTCCATTATAGCCAGGTTACCACTATGGACAGGGACTGTATCAGTAATGGACAATGCTAGCTAGTCATTCAGGACTTTCTAAAGTGTCTACTGTAGACGGGTTTGTGTTATGAAGAGGTGTCCACTAAGGCATGTTTCACTGTAGAATGTTCATATAATTGCTTGTTTGAGCGCATGAAAAACCATGGGAAATTAACATACTATGACCCGTATCATGTTTATTAATTTATATAACACAAACATGAGTTTACACATTTCAATATTACTGTCCAATTTTAGAGCCAACAACATTGTTCAATTCCGTACGTTATCATGCAGCAGTTTTCAATAAGTCTGATTTATGACAAGGATACCCTAAAGGGACCGAGTTAGGATCAGAGATGACTTATTGTTGGATAAAGGTAAGCAAGACTTATTGGTAGAGCATTGCAACAGTTGACACTGTCAATCCCTCAGTTCGTGTCACACTAATTGTACGACACATAGGTCAACAGAAGTGACATGGACACTGAAAGGTGACTGAAATGTGAGGTGACTGTGCATGCATGTACACCTGTGATGGTGAGTTTGTCTTGATTCTGTGACATCAAGCCAATCAATGGCTGAGGTGTCATTTGATGTTAGTTTCTTTGTAGTGGCCTATTTATTGATGATGGTCCAATATGATTGGACAGGACATTTTTCCAACCAAAATCGTGTATTAAATGTTTACTTTTCATTTTTTTACATGATGGTTGATGAAATGTGCCTTACACCTCTGACTGGCTGGCAAAATATCTGTTGGCAAGAGTTCTTAATTATTTTATTAATTATGTAAAGATAGAATTAAGAATGTTTTGTTTTAATTAACTAATTTATTTATTTCACCAAAAGTACAGATAAAATTCAACATAAAAAGATGGTTAACAAAATGTCCCTTGTATATTCTTGTTTGGTAAAATGTCCATTGGTGAAGTGACTTTGCAAAAGGTTCCATTGGTGAAATGTCCAGATATCACAACATGTGAATATGTGTTAGATTCAATGGCTTCCTTGTCCACTTGCCACCTATGGAGCATGTTTCATTGGATGGAAGTATTCCTAAACATGCAGTTTAGTCACCAACTTGCCTAGAATTGTGCGTATGGTGTATATATATATATATATAAGAAGGAAGCAGTGACTATGCAGATCCCTAAATGTCAGTGTCAGCCTAGTATCATATGTTATGGAAACACAATATCCCTTGGGGTAAATGTGTAACTTGTTACTGACTCATAGCCCCATGCATGCGTACAATATCCCTTGGGGTAAATGTGTAACTTGTTACTGACTAATAGCCCCATACATGCGTACAATATCCCTTGGGATAAATGTGTAACTTGTTACTGACTCACAGCCCTGTACATGCCTACATTATTTGTTGGGGGTAAATGTGCAATATGCTAATGACTCATAGCCCCATGCATGCGTACCCTGCCCTTCATAACCTTGCATGACATACACATCATGTCCCTAGTAGAGTCCCTACATGTGCTGCCCTTACCAAATTCTGTCAGCAACCATTTTGAATGAAAACATTAAAAAGGCCACTTGAATCACGATGCATATAATTTCACAATGGCAAATGGCCACTCCCCAAAGGTGTCTGCATGATTGATGACGATGACGAAGATGTTTGAAGTTAATCACTTTGTCACTGATGTAGAACTCCTGCTGTTGACACCACAGAGCAATGTATAAGGATGTTGATTTTGAGACTTCTACTATTAATTGGCTGGGTCCATTTTCAGACATTAACGCCAGAGGGATTTTTAGAGAATGAGATCCCAGCTCAGTTAGTCCATGACAGGATTTTTCCATTTCCTTGTGTGGGATGTTTTACTTCTCCTAGCTTAGACACCAGATGGAAGGGACCAATAGCTCATAGTGTCTCTTCTGATAGACACAGGTAATGTAGGGTGAGAGAAATTGCCCAAGCTTCGACATGGTGGCCAGTACTGGATCCGAACCACCGATCTGTTGGAACTAGAGTTCGAAGTTCGAACCCTGGTTTCTCCGATCGACAGTCCAGCACTCTGACCATTCTGCCATCATGCCCCACTGAACTGCATTGATAATAAAATAATTTCTGCTACAGCGAAACATTTGCAGTCGAATCAACTCCATTTATTTGCTTACCCAGTTGTGTATTAGTGACAGTATTGCCAGTAGTGGAAATCAAATGTGAATTGGATGCTGCCATAATTGATTTGTGCATGCAGATAATTGCAAATAGTATAGGCCTACTATATAATTGACAGTTGATGCCTTTTCATGGTTAAGAGGCTTTTATTGATGTCAATCTGAAGTCTGCATTGGCATTTGGCAGGCAGTTCCTAAGTGCCACTTCCCCAATCTGAAGCTTGTCTTAATGAAGCGCTGCAAGGCATTCCCTTTAGGAGGATACTGCAGATGATCAGCTTTGAACGAATCCAATCATTAATAAATGGTAATATCAAAATCATCATGATGCATCATCTGGGATATATCTCTGAATGTTGGCAGGTAACTTTGCTGCACTAACACACAGCATTAATGAAGACATTTGAGAATTAAAATATACCAGCAGGTATTAATGCTTGTCCGGGACAAGTAATTACCAATGTCGGACAAGTACATTGTCCAGGATCCTTGTCCAATGGGACAAGTTGATTGAGTCACAATATTAACAGGGCTTGATGTTGCTGCTACCTTGTAGCATTTGTGAGTATAATCTTAATGCCTGCGACTAGATAAATTGCTTTAGTTGCAGTGTGCAATTTAGACCTTTGTCCATTAATTATTGTCCTGCTCGTGGGTGACTGACATTTGGGAGCTTGTGTTGATATATTAATGGGCATTAGCCATCAAACAAATTGTGCTTGATGCCACTTTAACCCCTTGCTCTGCCCCTGCTTACGGTCTGCAGGAAAAGATTAATAAATAGCAGCAAGTGAATGAAGACTGCCTACAGCTATAGGCACGAATTCCTATGCAGACACCTCTGTACTATCCACCCTTATATCACCAGATACAGAAAGGGGCAACTCTTAACTAACTAACTGTTTTTTTATTTGTTTAAAGTTTAAACTGTGAAATAATGTGTGCTTATGCAAAAGTCAACATAAAGCCTATCAGAATATATGAAGAGGAGAATGTTCCCTATGTGAGTACTGCATGCATGGACATACATTCAAACTAAATGTGTATAATTTCATAAAAACATTCGATTGCTTAAATAACTGTTATGGTCGTAAATATCAACACAATTACCAGATAGCATGCATGGCTAGGTCCAATTACAAAACTGTATCTGGAATTTATTACAAACAATATTTTGTATTAGTAGCAGAGATGATAATTCAGAACGTTGTATGTAGTGTTGATATAAAATTGTGTTCAGTAAAATGCAACGACATGTTTAGCTTTGCATTTTAATTAGTTACAAGGAGGCAGTCTGTTCCTAGTTTTTAATTAATTAATTAATTTAATGTTCTTAATATACTAATTATGTTGAAGGTATACTGCCCGCCAAGTTGTGTTTAGTAAGCCTGTAACAACGTTCGTAATTTGGAAGGTACAACCCCAGAGCCAGTTATGGAAATAAATTTCTGTTGGGACAAGTAAACTTGAATTAGTACTTGTCCTATTGGATATGTAACTACCGTAAATTCTGTATTTGTAGCCGCACCCCGACTTTTGACCTAACCCCTGACTTTCCTCCGCTCAGTTTGTCACAGGCAAAAACCTTATTTAAAGCCGCACCTGGACTTTGAGCCATGACCATTTTAGCCCTGCGTGTGACATACTTCTGTAGCGTACACAATTAGAAAAAATTAAGAAGTTCCATAAAGAAAGTCAACTTTGCTATTAATTATCATAAATGAATGAATAAGGTATAATTTTATTGGTAAAAGACTTAAATGTAATGTGTTGATAATAACTACATCACATTTTATATTATCGTTGGAATATTACTATGCGTGAATGTTGCCAAAATGGAAAACAAAAATAAACAAATTTCACCATGCTACCAGAAAATAACTGAGTGGTTGAATGTTCATACATCCAGTGAACGAATTGTAGCCATGCATTTAAGCTATACGGTAAAGCTAGAATTATTAAAATATTTTGAGAAGTTTTATTTGCATGCCATTTTATGTAGAATCATGTATAAACTCAATGTTATAAATGCATTGAAAAGACTAGAATTGGTTCAGTGTAGTTGTACCAGCTGTGTTGACTTCAAAGGTGTTTGATTGACATCTAGTAATTACAATGTAATAATTGTCCTGGCTGTGCCTTGGTGAGAATGGATGTGATCTTTTGGTTTGGCCTGACAGTTGACCCAGGCAAGTGGGATAATAACACTGTATCTTGTATCAGGGGAAGTGCAATTTACTCCAGTGCAAAGGGGCACTTGTAATGGTGTTGTGTTGACAATCAGGTGATGCCTGGCTTCAGCAAAGCTAAGGTGTGAACGTTGTGCTTGGAACTTGGCTTAAAACATTTACACCTGATAACACTAGCAAGTGTCTGAACAAAGCAGACAGTTGTTACAGTTGATGTCTGCTAGTGTGGGACAGTTGCTAAGAACTGTGGATGCCATCATATTCAAAATTTCAAAGATGTTTGTGCGTGGCCACGATCCGCGATGCTGACGGCCCAGACACGGATACGCGAGACGACGCCGCCATGCCGTTCCAGGCAGCATTCTTTGATAGCGACAGTGACATTGACTTTGGAGGATTTTAGTTGTGAGATGGATGATGCCATCATATTTGAAGATGTTTGCCCAGTGCACGTGGCACGGATACATGGAATGAAACCGCCGGAACGGAACGGCATGGCATTCTTCAACGGTGACGACGAAACTGATTTCTATGACGATGGATTTTAATGTTTTCACATGTTTTGATCTTTGTTTCTGAACACTTTATGGACACAGGTTTTATGTGTTATGTAATTATTTTTGTACCAGTGGCCGTTGTAATACAATGTTTTATTGATACATCCGACTTCGTTTTTTGGTAAGTTTTTCACTTGTTATAAACGTTACAGCACTTGTGTAGAATCCGGACCCACCTTGATTTCGCTGTTATAACTTGAGTTTTGCCTAACTTTGATATTTCAGAGCGTTAGTTCCATAATTCAACATCATCCCAGGCATATTTATATTAAAAAAATATTGTCTTAGCACACTTTTGAAGCCCAAATAGTGACCCGGTTTGTGCTAGTCTGCACCTCTGCGGTCGTGCGTTACCGCATCGCGCTCATAAAACGAGCGATATATCGGCGTATGTTGATGCAAACCGGGGCGCTATTTATGCCTCAAAAGTGCGCTAACACGCAATATTCTTAAACACAAATGTGCCTCGGATAACGTTGAATAATGGAACTAATGCACTGAGGTATCAAAGTTAGGCAAAACTCAAGTTATAACGGCGAAATCGAGGTGGGTCCGGATTCTGCCGTTACTATTGACAACCCAGTGAGCCAATTTTCAATTTTTTTTTCGGCAAATTACTATATTTAAAGCCGCACCCCAACTTTGCCGTCATTGTTATCATTTCGGCTACACACTATTGCAATTAAAGCCGCGGCTACAAATACAGAATTTACGGTACATAGAAATGTCATGTGTCACAGTCAATTTACATTGGGTACTTTTTGTTTGCATGCCCCTGCTGTCTACTGCTGTGGCTTCCTCCACATGTGCTGATCCTAATTGCAAGTAGTTAGCCACAACATACATTAATTCTTCTTCAAACTGAATGCAGAATTCATTTCCAAGTGTGGTGTGGGCAGGGATGGGTGTAGGTGAGTTGACTGGTGCAATACTTAACAAATTATTATTTGTGTATGCAATGTATTGTAGCCATGCATTTTTTTGGTGAAATTGAATAATTAATTATGTGATTGTTGATGTCTGGGATTTGCTTATAAGAAGATGCCTGTGTGACCATGCCAATGTTTACATTTCTATTTGCTGTGAAATGTCTATTGCCATATGATTATAGTATGATGACACTTGAATTCTTAAAATGCCCATGAAGTGTATGCCAAATTCTTTTGAAAAAAGTATAATAAATTCACTTAACATCTGTGGTCCCCACCATACATATATGCCGGTTCTCCCCGTGCCATTGTTAGCTCCAACAGATGCTGAACAAGTAGCTTGACAAAGTAGGAATATCGTTGATACGTCAGTACTTCAGCATTTTGTAGTCAGGTGACAGAAGGTGATTGTGTCGCGCCTCTATGTGGCTGCACCAAAACAAGCTCGTGGATATTTTACATTTTTACCTGTTTTTAACCGTGGAACAGCAGTGCAATTTTAGAATTGTTTTTATGAATGTCTCGGGTCGAAGGTGGACTGGCACCACTACGACCACTAGAACGCGTGAACAATTGGCGGACTCGTAGGGGGTGTAGGCCAGGGAGGTCAAAGCAAAGACCCATTCCTGTTCTGATTACTCCTCGCTTCCCATCATCGGTCATCGTGAGATGTGAAACCTACACATCGAATTTTATTCGACTCGACAGTGTATGTGACATACCATCTGTACGCCAAGTGTGTTTCTGCTTGTTGAAAGCCAGATCGGTGTGTGACGCGAAGCAAGCGGGGAAAGCGACCGTGATATGTGACCTCATTGAGGACAATGATCTAGACATACTCGCCATCACAGAGACGTGGTTGAGTGCTGATGACTCCTTCTCTACTGGTTGCATCACACCTGCTGGTTACCAACTACGACATGTCCTGAGAACGTACGGCACTGGTGGTGGTGTTGCAGTCGTCTACAAGTCTGGCTTCACTACGCAACATCTCGAGATGCCGAAATCAAAGAACAGACTGAGTGTCATTGCTGAGTTGTAGACACATCGATTCAAATAATCGATGTGTCTACAACTCAGCAATGACACTCAGTCTGTTCGTCTTCTTGTCGTCTATCGCCCCCCGCCAAACTCCAAGAATGGCTTTACAACTGCGGAATTTCTCCTAGAATTTGGTGATTTGTTGGACTCCATGTCGATGTATACGTCAAACATGCTGATCGCAGGTGATTTTAACTTCCACATGGACAATACATCAGACAATGACACTAAGCGCTTTCAAAACATTCTAAATGCAGCAGATCTTACTCAGCACGTGGAAGTCCCAATGCATGTTGCCGGACATACCATCGACCTGCTTATAACGCGTTCATCTGATACGTTTCTGAACAATATACGAACAGACATCCCACACATGTCAGACCACTCGGCAATTCATTGCACACTGCAACTCGTGAAACCACCAAACGTCCGGGTACCGACGACGAGTCGAAATTATCGACATCAATACTACTGCGATATGTGATGAAATCCGTTCTTTGCTACTGTCAAATCATCTGTCTGATGACATGAACCATGCTGTTGACATGTACAATGAAACCATTGCGGCTATCATTGACAAGCAAGCACCGTTAAAGAACCGCACAGTGATTATACGACCACACACGCCGTGGTATAATGATGGCATATGATCGCAAAAGTGTGTTAGACGACAACTGGAAAGAACATGGAGAAAATCTGGACTGGAGTCTGACAGGCTTGCCTACTGCCTCCAGCGCCAGCTCGTCACTTCGTCTGTGCACGGTGCAAAACTTGAATACCACACGAATCAAGTTGCTGATGCATCTGGTGACCAGAAGCAGCTGTTCAAGATTGTTGCCAAGCTCCTACACACTGACAATGGCACACCACTACCGCCATGTGACTCGTCTGACACACTGGCAATGCGGTTCTCGGATTTCTTCTCAGAAAAGATCTTGAAAATTCGGTCTGAACTGAATCAGAATGTCACCACTGTAAATGCCTCTGCTGATGATGCACCACAGACGTGTCTGCTGACTGCATTTGAGCCAGCCACTGAGGCTGAAATTGGAATGTTGTTGAAGTCATCGCTAGTGAAATCTTGTGAACTTGATCCCATTCCGACATGGCTTCTTAGAGACTGTGTGCACGATGTTATACCTGCGCTCATGACAATTGTTAACTTGTCTCTGAGAACGGGGGTAATGCCTTCGCACTTGAAGGAAGCGCACATCAGGCCAGTACTCAAGAAACCGAGTCTAGACAAAACTGTTTTGAATAACTACCGACCCGTGTCAAATCTACCCTATCTATAGAAGACAATAGAACGTGTCGTTGCTGCGAGATTGTCAGCTCACATGTCAGAGCACAATCTCTGTGAGCCCTATCAGTCAGCGTACAAGCTGAATCACAGCGTTGAGACGGCCCTTGTCTATGTGCAGAATCACATCCTGCACGCAATGGACAATCAGCATGTTATCATCATGGTTCTCATTGATCTATCGGCTGCGTTTGACACCGTCGACCATGAAGTGATGTTGCATAGACTCACATGATATCGGAGTGGTCCAAGATGCACTGGACTGGTTTAAGTCATACCTAAGAGACAGAGTCCAGTCTGTCCACATTCATGGTGCTTCATCGCCTGCTCGTCCTCTGGTATACAGGGTACCACGAGGCTCCATGCTGGGTCCTCAGCTGTTCTCCATCTATGTAGCACCAGTTGCTAAGATTATTCGCAAGTACAATTTGATGTGTCATTTCTACGCAGATGATACTCAAATCTACATTCCAGTGAATGAAACCACACCAAGAGGAAATTGCTGCGGCTGTCGTCCATATTGAAGAATGTGTAGCGGAGATCAGGACGTGGATGGTGACAAACTTTTTAAAGTTGAATGACTCAAAGACAGAAGTCATCGTGTTCGGCTCTGCGCAACAACTAAAAAAAATTGAGCTGCGCACACTATGCATTGGAGACTGTTTGGTCACTGTAACTCAGAATGTACGGAACCTTGGTGTACGGTTCGATGCCGAGATGAAGATGGAGACGCACGTGACTGCTGATTTTCCATCCAAATATTGCAAGAATAAGACGTTATTTAACGGCTGCAGTGACAGAACAAGTCATACATGCGTTTGTTACCAGCAGACTTGACGTAGGCAATGCATTACTCCACCGACTGCCTGTGAAACAACTAGAACGGTTGCAGAGAGTACAGAACTGGGCGGCCCGCCTTGTCGACGGCGCCAGAAAGTTCTGTCATGTCACACCTCTATTGATGAAGCTGCACTGGCAGCCAATAGCAGTTAGAGTAGAGTATAAGATACTTCTACTCACGCACCGAGCACTGACTGGCTGTGCACCACAGTATATCACCAAATGTTTGAACAGACGTCAGCCAACTCGATTGTTGCGCTCCAGTGAACACAATCATTTATGTGTACCAAGTGCATCGCGTCGCAGGGGTGATAGATCCTTTTGCGTGGCGGCCCCAACACTATGGAACTTGCTGCCGAAAAAGCTGACTGCAACAAGAATGACAAACACTGATTTAACATCAAACCTTAAAACTTATCTGTTTTTCCGAACATTCTGTACGGCGCCGTGAGCAACGATTGTTGGAACGGTGCAATATAAATGTCACGATTTGATTTGAATATTGCTCAGGGTTATGGGCTCCAGTATGTACAAGTCTTGAACTTTTGCCAGTAGATATTTTTGTCAACAGCGAGAGGACACCATGTCACCAAGCTAGCAGTGAGAGAGGAAGGACAGTGGAAAAACACCATTTAATCATCCTTTACTTTTGTTATGTTTATTTTATCTGTATTTTGGTGTAAGAAAATAGTTAATCAAAATGAATTTAGTTAGTAAATGGTGAATTTATTATGATTGCCTAGCAATATACATTTGTATTTTAATTTGTTGAGATAGAAACCCAGTAAGCCAGTAAATGACATGATGAACAATGAACATTATTTATTTTTAAAATATGTTGAATGTGTTCGTATTGCAATAAAGTCACTCTGATCACATTGCAAGTTGTTTATGGTTAACTAAATATAAAACAGTACTTCGTATCATCCAGAATTGCTTCAAATAATTGCTTTAGTACATCTTGTTAGTAAAACAATAGATATTTCAATTAATTGTTTTATTAATTATATAAAGTCACATTTATGTTGATTAATTAATTTCTTACAATACAATTTTCTGATAAAAACAAACATAATTTTTGTATTGAAATGTCTTTTTCACAGACTGGTTAATGAAATCTCTATTAACAGTTGTGTTGACAAAATGTCAAGATACCAATATGTACAGCCCATTGTGACAACCTTTCCAAAAACATTCATTATCATTGACCATACATTCTACTAAATAAACTAAATTGTTTGAGCTGTAATCATATCTATTGATCACATATGACTCTCTGGATGGATCAGTCATCAGTAAAGGGGCAAATTCATGTTGCCAATGCTTGTGTGAGCACCACAATGAACTAATCAGAGTCCTATCTACAACAACGTGAGAACGTCACGGGACTGATGTTACGGGACTGACGTGATTTTACAAACAGTGCCCTTTTTTCCAGTAATGCCTAGTTTTTCAGGTGACATCCTTCAGCAAATGTCTAACGGACATCCAAAGCAATTTATTATAATCGTCATTCATCTCATTACTACCGCACGTCAATCATACACACCATATGGTACTGACAATGAATTAATGTACAGTGACCTAACTAACCATATTTTGGGTAATTTTGGAGAAACAATTAAAATGTTATAAATTAATTCACACTTGTATTTAGGTTTGTCTTTGGCAGGAAGTAATCACATGACAGGAAGTAATCACATGACAGACTTGTTGTAACTCACTGCAATGTCCCTATAAGTGGGGCTCTGATTAGTCTGTTGCTGTACTGACACAAACATTTGCGACAGAGCACAAGCATGAAATGTAAATACATAAAAAGTTAACTTCAAGAAAAAACAGTAATGGGCAGATGGGCATTTTAGTAAATTAATCTAAAAAGATCTATCCTATAGAATATTTAACATGAAAACACAACAAATACTGCCTTCACGTTACAGTACATAGTCATTACTGACTATTAAGGTACCTCCATCTGTGTAACGGGTAAAATTAGCCAAACGATAAAGACATTCAATATTTTTTCCAATTGTATTTCATAATTCTTGTGTATATATTAGTTTGGGTGTGTAAGACAAATATATTTTGTAAACAATAACTTTTTATTGAACTCAAACCATTGGTGACATTAATTTGTCCCTTTGTGATTGACCCGAGTATGTATTGATTACAGGACCTTGATCATGATGATCATATTCTTTCCATAATTTTACACTGAGAATAATCAATTACACTAAATATGATTACAGTTTAAAGGAAAACAAAAGGCAACGTTTTGGTGTTAAGCATCTAAAAGAGTTAATACAAACTAACAATTTCCAACTACAATCAAATTTTTAACGTCGGCAGTTTACCAGGAAAACATTTTTGAACACACAACTACCGAATTTCTATGGACTACGCCATTGTTAGAAGAAAGTGACATCACACTGTCGGAACTCACTTCAGTAAAGTTTCTGCGTACTATTTGTTCCCAACTCCGTTAGGTGGCGCTATGGTAAGTTTACCAATTAAACTATGTGCGCATGTGCTGTGACTGTGTAAATAAGACGGCTTTCCAATTCTTCGGAAGACAACGAAAACCAAATCGATTTCGAAGCAGCTGGTTACCAGTTTGAACCACAAAAACAAGGGCCTGTATTGGAAGATAGGGCAGAGGCGGGTGCTGGTGGGCACGAACAGGAAGGCCCACGGGCAGTAGAAATGTCGAGGCGCATACCATGCCGAGATGAAATTGACTGGTGTCGGTGTGGAAAATGCCGCAGCGATCTCCATGTTCAGGAACAAGAACTGAATATGTCTGCTGCCAGGAGGCGGTTGCTACTCGACAGCAACGCTGTTGGTGAAGGTAATTATTAATCTGTTTAGTTTATTGTTTAAATAACCGATGAGCCTAAGTTCCGGGCTGCATATGAACAGCGAGAGATGATCGTTCGGGCCGGGACAAGTCACTTGTCTTACATTTGGGATTGGTTGACGTTTAACATAGTTAGATCTCACTCTCAGTGCCACTGGACTCAGTGTTTGAACTTTGACATGTCCATTTTCGAATACCACCCATGGCTGTACCTTCACTTTTTAAAAGAAATGTAGTTGAATGGTTCCATGATTCATGTGAACCAAAATTGTACAGGGCAGAGCTATGATAGAGTATGAACAATATGTGGCAGTACTACTTTTTAAACACATGGCAGGTAGATAGATTATTTTTAACTTTATGCATACTGCAATTTTTCTGCCCAAAGTTTACATTGGCTCTTATGAATAAAATATACCTTGAACATTCTTCAGCCAGAGCCCCCATTTGTTTTGGTGAAAAAGAAAATGACCACTATTGACACATTTCAAAAAGGCCTTCCTTAAACTAACCCTGCTAACGCCATTCACCCTTTCTAAATGTAAAGACGAACCACACTGGTTTGACCCAAGACTGATTTAAATATGATGACCATCATCCTAATATGACAATAATTACAAAATAAAATTCCCCTCAACAGCAAGTAATCCTACATATATGTGTTCATTTTCAATATGACTTACTTTAACCGTTAGTCATTATTTACCTTAGCCTGCTACAATATACTACTATACATAGTTATATACTGTATTCACACATGTACTTGGTTTATCGTTTCACACTTTATTGTATTCTACTGATGAATAAAGTGATACTCTCACTACAGAGCAAATTATAATGGTTCCACTTAAATTATTATAACGTATAAATACAATGTTTGTTGCACCATCATAATTTGTTCTGTAGTGCAAAATTATCAATATTTGCCTTATTCCAGATGAACACATGTTTAATAGTAAACAATTTATATAAAGGAATGGTGTCGTTATAGAACCGATTTTTATATGTCATTTATTTACAGTGTCAGATGTTTATTTGAGCCTAATTTATTTCAGGTCTCTCAGGTGGGCTGCATACAGACAGTTTACCTGGTGGATCCATGACAAGCTGGGACGAAGGGTACAGAGCGTTCTACCAGCATGCGCCAGCCATGGAATAAGATCAAGGTTCCCTGCCCCCGATGGGGGACAACACGAGGGATACCACGCTGGACTTGAAAACTAAACTAGACAATGTACATGTGACCTATGAAGGTGTAGGTTGGTGGTGGCAGTATTTACTGTTTCTTTACAAATTGACTGACTCTTGCTGCCAGCAGATCCTCCTTCTCTGGTTTTGGGACATCTGCCCCAGTGACTGTGATCGCATGCAGTGTGATATTTCTTTATAAACACATCTGTCACTCGATCCGTGAGCATTTGTAGGTGGGTACGTGGGTTCACCTGCTGTGGTCTGTTATGCAGCACCCATTGCTTGCGTCTTTTGGACCACATGACACCAGTCTCAACAGGTTTGTCTGGGCTGGGACGTGGTCGGTAGTTCCACGCCAGAGCAGACAGCATCAATCTAGCTTTCATTCCTACAGTGAAGAATAGTGCATGCAGTATTCTAATAAAATGTCTGCAAACAACTGGTGTAACACACCAGTCTATATGTTGTTAGTAAGCTGCTGTTATTTACCTTATGACTGTAGCATTCAGTGAACTTTAAAGTGCTTTTCCTGTGTAAAGTGTTGGTTGTTTTTACTAGTAACAATACAGTGGCCAATCATGGTAATCGTACTGGTACATTAGTAAACCGATACTGATCCTTACAAATAAGGTATTCCATCATCACATTCCTTCACATAATTTATTATAACTTGTTTTTTCTTCTTAATTTCTGTATCTACTGTATATACAGTCACTGTATTTTGATATCATGTTTTGATTTTATATTTCTTTAATAAAATTAGTGATAATGACACAAGCGCCCTTATTTATTTCATTACAGACAATTGCATTCTGGAATGTAATTGTTACATGGAGATATAATTTATTACACTCAAGTAACTGTACTCATAAATGTACACAGCAACTGATTACAAGGAATAGGTAGGGTGATACAGAATGGGCACTATCCATCTGTGGAGTATTTGCCCCCTCACATCTGAGTAACTAAACTACTGAAAAGTTGGTCATCAGGAACTTTGACTATGTAACATTTTTGGTCCCATACATAAGTCGGTGGTCCACATATTAACACATAACATGTAAACAGCATTTACATTATCAGTTTTGGAAGTCTCGATAAACACATTTACTGATAAGGTAGTAGTCATGCTGGCTGGTATATTATTAAAGATATTTCAACAATATATGATTATTGAATGATGCCAGTATTTTTATAATACAAACATGGTGTATCTGGTGAGCTCATTGATAACTACATTTTGATCACATAATTACTCTCAGAGATATCCTTCCAAATGCAGAATTTAATTTTTTTAAAGAAAATGGCCATCAAATGTGGCATAATGGATACAAAATTACTTGATATTAACACCCTTATTCCATGGATAAGAGTGGTTTAAAGGTATGTAATTGTTGTAAAATGATATATATTCACAGTAAACATAATAAGCTATCATAATCTGGCATAAAAAAAACATTTTAGTATTTTTTCTTAAAAAAAACTCACCTGGGTTGTATCCCCATAACTAAAATTTTGTGTAACATTATGTAATTTTACTAAAAACAAATGAAGCCATTTTAAACGTTTTACAATAGAGTATATAATGATATTCTTCGTCACATAAACAGTAGTCACACAATGATATACGAAGTCCAATTATATAACATCATGACATAAATAATAGGCCAAACATTTCGATATATGACAATGTCTAATGAAATATTATTGAATGCAGAACGTATTTTTGTTCATTTAACACAAAATACAGTAAGTTTTGCAATGTTATTATAAACGACAATCATTCCAGCCCATGTTAATCCGTTACTGTAATATCGCTCACGCGACTTGATTGCCGTTAACTTTTGCTATTCAGCTATCTTCTAAAGACTAAACTTTTTGTGGTGCAATAAAGTACATTCTGGTACTGTTCTGGCTTGCCTCCAGCATATCTTGCATCTCAAATGTCAACAGATTTTAATTGGATACTAAGTAACTCAATACTAACCTTCTTGCGATCGATTTCTCAGCGGCGGCGCGTTTGACCGAAAATATGCGTCGCTTCGACGGCTGAGGTCCGTGACTAAATATCGTAGGCACTGCACCTGGCTTCAAACATCGACGTCGGCGACGTTTTGTCGGATCTTGTGTCATTAACTGACGATATGGATTTCCTTCGAAGCACATTTCTTTAAAATGATCTGAACATAGTGCGTTGTATTTCGAAGGCTTTCAACCAGCCCGTCCACAGTTGTGAATCCACTATTTCACTTCTGGTTGTTTCAAAGGGAAACAAAAAAGACAGTTCATTATCCTTCGCTGTACTATTGTTACAACCGTATGTAAGAGCAGTGTGGCATATTGCAAGTCAAGTTTTCACTGTAAGCTCAACTTATACTAATATAACGAACCGCGTCCCATGAACATGAACCAACTATGCGAACTACACAAGACAGTGTGTCGTACATGACAAAAATAATGCTGCTCGTTTATTGGTTGCTTTCGGCCAAATGAACGCGTCATCAGTAAGATGGCAGTCTACATGTTATCGCAGATTTCGTTAGAATCTTCCACTTTAAGACTACATTCCGAGTAAACCACTGAACTGAAAATTTTGATTGTAGATGCAAATGGTTAGTTTGTGCTAACTCTTTTAGGTGCTAAACACCACAACGTTGCCTTTTGTTTTCCTTTAAGCAAGTCCAACTATAGCAGGTGCCAGATCATACAATGAGAGGCACTGAAAAAGAACGAAATACTAGATGTTGTTTAGGTGAACTAATTGCCAGTGTGTTGCATGGAAATTGCAGAAAACACCTGTAGTTCCCATAAAAATCTGTAAACTCGGTAAATAAATGCGTTGTGAAAGTAAGTGAGATTACAGAGTGAAGTGAGGTATGAACTCACTGCCCCCAACAGAATGCCAACAGTGCATGACAACCTGTAAACACTCAGCTACTCTTTCATCCAAAATGAAACAGTTTTTAAGTTGTACTTCAAAGCATTTTTTCTAAGATGAAATGCTACTGTACAATACCGCGTATGTCCAGAGTAGCAGCCCTTACCAGTGTACATAGACCACATTAATTCAGTCATTCCACCATTGTACCATGAAATGCTTTGTATCATTGCAACTAAATAAACAAGAGATTAAAAATGTTTTCTTCACACAGTGTAAAATTACAATTATTGTTACCAGTATTGAGTGGACTGCACACAGTGGACCCTCACTATTAAGTATTGAGTGGACTGCACACAGTGGACCCTCACTATTAAGTATTGAGTGGACTGCATACAGTGGACCCTCACTATTAAGGTCACCCTTGGGACTGGGCAAAAGTGACCTGAATAGCAGGGTGACCTTGTTAGTAGGACTAATTTCCTATATTTCACTGTATATTGAAATAATTTGGGGCTATATTAGGGTGACCATAATTGCGAGGTGGCTGTATTACTGAGGTGACTTTAAAGCAAGGTTTGACTATCATAAAAGTGACTGCACTTTTGTTAAACATAAAAACTAAAACATGTTGGCCATGTTGAGAGGAATAATATTGGACGGAATAGTGGCATAGACAAGCCAAGATAAAGACGGAAAAAGGACATCACAGATGTTTGGAATGATGACAGCAGGGAATAGAATGGCTAGAGAAAGGCACTGATTTTGCAAAATAATTTCGGTAGCGATGTCCTGAACAGGATGTGCAAATTGAAGGAGTGATTCAATGTCAAATTGACTCTGAAGCTTCTGAATGAAATACGGAGTAACTACAACGCAATTCAAATTTTTTTTAATTTTTGGTTCCTGATTTCAAATAATCAAAAATGGCCACGATTCTAGCCCTAAAATGTTAAAGCACAACAAATATATCCCATCAGTTCCTGTATTTTATGTTGTTATTTACACAACGGAAACATAGTTGGTCTGGTCCCATTTTATAGGTTGGATTTCTCGGTAATCATCAGAGAGCTATTATGAGAAATAAAACCATATTTTAATAGATTACATGCATTTAGTGTGCAAACCTGATTGGAATTTATGCATATGCCTGTACAACATGTGAGATGGGAAAGGCTATTGTCGTGTTAATGCAGCAAATGCTACTTAATTTTGGCTATAGCATGTAATAATATATTTTCATCGCAATTAATTGTTTTTCATATTCCTATTGACGTGTTTTCACCAAGAAAGGCACATTTCTCGCGGCTAGTAAATACTCCCATTCGGGTTGAATGGATCCGAGTCTATAGTGGGTTAGTAACGGCCTTGCAAAAGGTCCCCATTTCCATATTTCATTCAGGCCGATGAAAAACACGAGCTGCTTTTTTCACCTCATTTCTCTGAGATTGAATGCAAGACGGCATCCCAGCAAGAACGAAGGAAAATGGATGCTAATTGGGATAGATTGCCCAAAGATGGAATTGGGTTAGTGTAAAACAGCAATGAATAACACCAGTGAAAATGGAATGCGTGCAGGTTGGGGTGGGTGCATATGCGTGCGGTGGGGCCAGCTGCTCCAGTACAGATAGGATGGGTGGACACCGAGGAAGCTACTACAGGACTGGTGAACACAGGCATCTGTAAACAAACCTGCCACTGGGTGGCACTGACCTGCTGTCGGAACAGCCCCAGGGACGCAGTGTCAGCAGTGGGTGCAGCAATTGCAGCGTGCTTCGCAAGCAGCTGAATCACAATGAGCCCAAGGCAGCTCTCATGATACAGGCCGGTGGCTTATTTAACAGGGGTCCATTGCATGGGTGATAGCCCCCATAGCAAGTTTTCTGTATTTTTACTTATATGGCCTGTTGTGAAACTACATCTTAGAATGGAAAATAAAAAGCTTGGCCCCCACTTTACCAGATTCTACATACAGTCAAACCTCGCTTTATGGTCACCTCGTTAATACAGCCACCTCACAGTTAAGGTCACCCTAGGATAGTCCCAAATTATTTATGTAAAAATAAAGTATAGGAATGGATTCTTGCTAATGTGGTCACCTTGCTATTAAGGTCACTTCTGCCCAGTCCTGAGGGTGACCATAATAGTGACGTTTCAATGTATGTTGCTCCCTGGTCACAACTCTCACACTAGAGACTGATCAATGGTCACAACTCACACTAGAAACTGACCAATGGTCACAATTCTCACACTAGAGACTGACCACTAGTCACAACTCAGGCTAGAGACTGACCGCTGGTCACAACTCTCGGACTAGAGACTGACACTGGTCACAACTCTCAGGCTAAAGACTGACCACTGGTCACAACTCTCAGGGTAGAGACTGACCACTGGTCACAACTCTTGGACTAGAGACTGACACTGGTCACAACTCTCAGACTAAAGACTGACCACTTGTCATAACTCTCAGGCTAGAGACTGACCAATGGTCACAACTCAGACTATAGATAAGGATAATGGTAATAATATTAACTCTTTAAAAAAACACTTGGACAAATGATTTACATAAATTTGATATCCAGCAAGGGGGATATTTAAAAGTAAAACAAAGTTTCTTGTTGAGATCAGTAAATTATGCCTAATCTGAACATTTGTTAATGATTTCATGGTCTACTGGTTTACATGTTAAATGTCCATTTTTATGGAGTCTTCATATTGTTACCCTGCAAAAAATTACCTTCCAAACAAACATTTTCTTTTAACAGAAGCAGAATTGTTTGTTATGGAAACCTTAGTGACAACAATTATTTTAAAATATTGTTAATTATTCACATCTTTTGGATGTACAATGTAGTGGACAACACTTCAAATGAAATAAATACAACACCTACATAAATGAAACTGTGGATGACACAACAAACTATTGGTTTGAGCACCATGAATGCTATAATTTGAACTAAGCAAATCTTGTGTGTCACTGTCTGCATCATAAAAACGGTTTTGATTGAAGTGTGACGGAGGTACTTCAGACGTTTATTCAATCAGAAACTGTTATTACATTCTGTCCCAAGTATCTAAAAATAGAGAGAAATAACAAAGAAATGCGTCATTGCTCGCAGTGTTCTGCACATGCAAACACAACAAAATGCATCAAACATGGTGGCAAATACAACTTTTAGAACTTCATTGGGATGTTTGAGATCAAGCTGATTATATCCTATCTTGGACCAAGGTCTTCAAAGATCACAGGAATCGTGTGCCTCCTATTGCCTGATGGTAGTTGCGCCCCTGGGGCCGGTTCTATGACGCATACTTAAAGTTACGCAATTTCTTAGCTGCTTCATGAAGCCCACCCCTGACACATAGTTGTACTGGCAAGACAACGGGAAAACTGCTATGGCGAGACCTTTGCTATCAGGACAATGGCAGGAATGTTGTATACATAGCAAGTTTTGTACGAACGTGTGTGTTTGGCTCGAGGTATCTGTGTACTTCGTTTAGATGAACAAGTAAGAAAAGTGGATTAGCGTGTCCTATAATGAAGAGCTGGGCTGGGACACTAAGAGAGTCATGGGTGAGTCATGGAGTGTGGGGCAATGAAAACAAGGTGAAATAAGTTGCAGTACTATATGTGGACTATGTGTGGATGTCACATCTTGAAAATGGAAAATTTTTGTTAAACCAGTTTCTGTGCCAATGTTTATATAAGAAATAAAAAATGCAACAATAAATCACATTAGTCTAAATGTATGGCGCAAATTAGATATGACAGTAATTTTGCAACCTTTCTCATTAAATAACCTGTCAATTAACTATGTCCAAGTTGGTATGCCAACATTAGTATTTAATTTTAACCAGGTGCTGATATAGTAATTATGTGTACAAAATGCTGCTGCTTGTAATTTCTTTGTTATAATGCCAATTAATGTTTACAGCAATACAGTTTTTAAAGTTTATGTAAACTCTGTTAAAATAACAATAATATGGTGACTGTAATTAATAATCTATTTATGTTTGTGTATTAAAATTATATTTTATAATAAAATGCTTTCCATCACACAAAATTGAGTATTGCAATCAATATGCAAAATATAATACTCCAAGCATTGTGCCCTTCCCTGTTCTAGGGTAAGAAATTAATTAAATTAAACAAATATTGAATACAACACCAAATTAGGAAGTCAACACCACAAGGTAATCATGAATTTTCATCCTGCTCCATGACATTATTTCTATGCCTTAATGTTTGTGATCTATTTCTGTGGCTATTTCCATTGCTTTGTTTCTTACAAATTGCCCACGTGGCTTCATGCAGGAGTTATTTCACTCACATTGGATCTAACTAAGCAGCAATTATCATATGTGACACTGCTGTAAGTCCGTATACAGAAACTATTCCTGTCGGGTCATGTCCGAATTAAATTAAATGTCCGTAGCAACATATGTCGATGAACATTAGTTGGTAGAACACTTCACGACGATCTGGGTCTATTTGGAAGGACAGCGGTCTAACGCATTACCGATGGCAGACACCCACCTAATGTGCCTATGATTGTTAATCGAAACAACTCGGAGTGTGCAGAGGCATTATCGCCATCTGTGAATGGCACAGTGCAAAATTGGCTTGACAATTCAATGCGTCAATGAACATGCCATGCTAAAAAAAGTTGTTCCATTATCAGAGAAGTCAGACGTGTCTTCTAGGAACCATTTGTTGCGACTTTGTTTAATCTTCTCCACACATTCAAGACATGTGCACAGAATACTGCCACATAATTTATGGCTGTCTTGTGTTTATGTGGTGTCTTGAAGAAGATGATAGTCTTGTTTGTAGATATTTCTTCTGGAAAACCCTGGAAAACAGAGACAAATTTTATTTAAGAAAAAAACTAAAATAAACAGGTTTCTGTGGCATCACTAGCATGGCACCATTGTTATATGTACGGGGTAATATTGAAATGTCTCTTGTATAGCTTTATAGTCCAACTGGACACGTTGAAGTAACTGTCACATCAAACAATAATGGGTTTCATATAATGGCAGTAGGCTGAGTTTTTAAAATAAAAATATCACCCAGTGATCCGTTCAACAATAACTAGAATTCTAAGAGAAGCTAATATCTTGAAAATGTCATTTTGTTGACAGAATTATTTGGGTAGTCTGGAAGGAGAAAGTGTTGCCTGCCAGTGCCAGTTGGTTTCTAACATTTGAGCCAATTTTATGCCTTTGGTGATTTCCTGCTAACACAATCAATATGGTAAACAACATTGCCCCTAAATCTGACAGTGACGAATATGTATTACTGTGGCAACATATTGGATTCATTCTCGCCTTCTAACTTGTAAATTGATATCGTTTCCACTGATCCTTAACAATGGAAAACTGTGATAGGTAACCAGAAAGTATGATGGATTGGTGTGCAGGTAAGCCAGATTATTCTCATGGATATTCATTCCTTCTTCAAAGATGGATCACATTGCCCCAGATTCATCATACATCTGGACATTCGTATTCATCCCTTCTTTTCTGTTGGTTTAATTATATTACTTCAATAAGGCATTCGTTTAAATATATTTTAATGTCATCGAATTATTGCATAGCTGTCACTTGGTTTAGTATAGCAAGTGTAAAATATTGGTAAAAAATACAATCTACAGCTATGACTATGATTTAAAGTTAAATCATTAAGAATGTGTGCATAAGCATGGCATATGTGCAGTCCGTGTACATGTGTGCATGAGTTTGCTGATGGATGAGTACTCCACTACATAAACAGCAAAATTTCAACCAGATATTTCTGATCGTTTCAGAATCAAAACTGGCAGTTTTGTTATCTCTTTAGTTGACTTGGCTATACTTCATTATCTGTACCATGCATTTAAATAAAAACAGGTATGCATATGTTTTTTGTTACATGTACATTGCTGTTGCACATATCCATCTTTGGTTGGCGTGTGCAAACTTCCTATTAAAGTCTTGTGTGCTCGTGCCTGCCAACTGTTTACAAAAGAAACTGAGCAGATTGATTTTCTCCCCTGTCCATGCAGACATCAATCAGACACGGAGTGGTGACTGCTTTCATAAAATGCCCCTTGTCTTGCCTGCATTTGCCTGACTTTCCTCAAGTGGCATGGCTGCTCAGTTCTGATTCCTGCATGCCGTCTGCAGATTAGGATGCCCAATTATCGAACTGTACTCATTATAGATCATTATAAGTACATTTTGTTGCCTATTACCAATTATCAAACGTTTTATAGGTCATTACAAGTACATTTTGTTGCCTGTTCCAAGGAGTTTATGTTGTAAGTTATCTGATGAAACATTTGATTTGTGGTAGTGTCAGGTAAGAGTAAAACATATTATATGGTCATTTTCATTTCTAAACTTTGCAATAGTACTGTATGGTAGCTTTTGATAATATAAGTTTATATGGGGTATATCCCTGCCAATATAAGTTTACATGGGGTATATCCCTGCCAATATAAGTTTATATGGGGTATATCCCTGCCAATATAAGTTTATATGGGGTATGTCCCTGCCAATATAAGTTTATATGGGGTATGACCCTGCCAATATAAGTTTATGTGGGGTATCCCTGCCAATATGCCCAGATTGTCTAGAAGACTTCCAGATTTCTTGTTTAACTCCTGCTCTCCAGGAAAAGAAGACAATCTGGATAGTATGCTATACAAATCGAAGAAGTGTAGCTAGTTCAAGGTGCTCCTTAAGTAGTTTTTAGTGAGCCTCAAGAGTGAGTGCTTGGGCGTGTTTAGTGAGCCTCAAGAGTGAGTGCTTGGGGGTGTTTAGTGAGCCTCAAGAATGAGTGCTTGGGGGTGTTTAATGAGCCTCAAGAGTGAGTGCTTGGGGGTGTTTAGTGAGCCTCAAGAGTGAGTGCTTGGGGGTGTTTAGTGAGCCTCAAGCGTGAGTGCTTGGGGGTGTTTAGTGAGCCTCAAGAGTGAGTGCTTGGGGGTGTTTAGTGAGCCTCAAGAGTGAGTGCTTGGGAGTGTTTAATGAGCCTCAAGAGTGAGTGCTTGGGGGTGTTTAGTGAGCCTCAAGAGTGAGTGCTTGGGGGTGTTTAGTGAGCCTCAAGAGTGAGTGCTTGGGGGTGTTTAGTGAGCCTCAAGAGTGAGTGCTTGGGGGTGTTTAGTGAGCCTCAAGAGTGAGTGCTTGGGCGTGTTTAGTGAGCCTCAAGAGTGAGTGCTTGGGGGTGTTTAGTGAGCCTCAAGAGTGAGTGCTTGGGGGTGTTTAGTGAGCCTCAAGGAGGATGCAGTTGGAGGTTTACAGTGAACCTCGGGGTGGATTTGGAGGCATTCCAAATAATGGGACAATATGCACCTTCACTTGCATTCCACACAAAAACACAAATTCTAATGGATATTGAAACTCAAAGTTTGGCATGTGTAAGAGTATAATAACCCCACCCCACAATAACTTACTGTGACTGTGATTTGTCTTGTAGTCTGTATGTGATGAACACTGTTTCAGATGAATCACACGAATCAGTTGCATCAGCAGAGGAAGAAAAACTATTACAGATAATGGTGGGTAATGGAACTGCGCCGTGCGTCGCCCAACATAGATTAATAGCTGCCAACCACTCGATGCTAGGCGTGCAAAAAGTCTAAACGCTGCATTTACTTTCACAGTGCAGTGACGTGCATTTTCTGAAGGATGGTCAATGTAGGTTTGACTTCCGGCTTTCAGTCATTACAGACTTACAGTAAATGTCACTGTATTTATTTGTTTTGCTGATAGCTAACACTGAGATTGGTTACTGAAGAACTACAGATGGTCTCTGAACAATGTACATAAAATGTATATTAATTAAGTATTCATTAAATAAATATAAGTGAATGTGAAATAGATTTAATTTCGTACCATATGTACTTTCATACCTGATTATACTTATTATGATTTTTCTCCTTTTTTATCGATTTCAAAGTTATTGTCACTTCTTGACACACTGTATAATTGTTGTTTCAGTTTGACTGGTGCATAAGCCACAGCTTGAGATTTGAGACAGCAAGAAACATCTGATTAGTAGTCTTTGCTGTCATCCATTTATGTAAGCACTCAATGTGATAGAGCTTTACATGGATGCACCAGCTTCGGGCAGTCTCGTATTGTTTTAAGTGGTATAAGCGCATTTGGTGATACATCAGTAACTGTTCGCTGGTGTAGCAGTGATAGAGCTGCAAGCTGATACCACCGTCATCCAGTTAGTTATTTGATGAGGGACGTCATGACATTAGAATGTTCGTCTTTGTGACCAGGAAAGATCATTGACAGCTGGTGCAGAAAGTGACAACTGGTGCAGAAAGAACTCAAACTATTTCTGCACACACCTGAAGTTTTGAAGTAAGCAGTTTAGCATATTTACCTGATGTCATCTTTATAATGACCAGGCTGGAAGATTGACAGTTGTAGGGGAAAACGTCATACCATCCCTACACTTGAAGTCTTCAGGTGCATAGTAGCATATTTACTGCCAGCGGTCAACAGTGCGATGTCGGCGACGATGCCACATTCCTACAATGTTGGCACCACTGCCAAGCCCTATGCTTCTGGCAATGGAACGAGTCAGTTAGTACCAATGATGCCTTGGGATGGCACGGAGCTAGATTTCAGGCACTACATGGAGAACTTGGAGGCCGTACAGAGCTCATGGACTGAGGACCGGGCCTTCTGGCCGACAAGCATCACATACGGCCTTGCCTTCCTCATCGGGATCATCGGTAATAGTCTCGTTGTATTTGCCCTGCTGGCCAACAGGAAGGCACGTAACGTAACGTCCTCATTCCTAGTCAGTCTCGCTGTCGCTGATGTTATATTCCTGCTGCTGTGTGTGCCCTATGAGACTGTGTCAAAGTATGCTGGGTTCTGGTCTGGCGGACTCGCCCTGTGCAAGATATCTAGCTTTGCAGAGATGTTGTCGGCTGCCGCATCTATTCTCAACTTGACAGCAGTCAGCATGGAAAGGTAAGTTATTGAACTTTCTTATATACGGATTATCATCAATGGATTTTATACTTCCGCATACAGCTGTGATTGTTATGATTTCTCCTAATTGTTGGTGTTAAATAGACATTAAATTAGCTAATTAGTAGCATTTACTGTGTTGACAACGGGGCAAATGGATTTACTTGCCTTGCCAATTTGGTTCACCGCCAATTTACAAGGTTTGTAGAGCACAGCGGTGGGGGGTCGTTTGGCCTTGGCCTGCCCTTTGGCAATTTGTTCTAATTTTTGTCTATACAACCTGTTGCACTACTGCATTTTATCATGGACAACTAATGGGTGACTGATATCACGCCCCTCCCCCCACCCCTCCCAATGATATCCTAGAAATGCCACTGGTAGAACTTCAAATGTGAAGCATGATGAATTACTTACTTAAAAGACTACAGTGTTTTAATTGAAGTGTAGGCGTCTGCCTGACTCATGTAATCTGTACCAATCTCTTTGCATGAGTGTAATGGGTCAGTGATGAAATTACCCTTCTTTCTGTCTCGTGATGCGTGTAGTCGTGCCATTAATACATTGAGATTTAATACATGTTCGTATTGTTGTGTCTACTTTTTATCAGGTTGTCACGAGTAAGCAACAACAAGCTCATATTGCCTTCAGATGACATTTAGCAATTGTTTACAAATTGTGTTTTATATGTTGTGTAAGTTTGAATGTTTTACGGTTTTTTATTCCATGTTTATTTAGCAGGTAAATTTAATAAGTCTTACCGTTTTTGTGGTAGTACCAGAGTATTTGTTTGAAACACTTAATAAATATTACTCCTCTGCTTTACTCTATAATCACTTTTATATTGAAGAACAAATCAGGATATTAATGGGATGCAATTATAACCAATATCTTGAGAAAGCAGGAACTGCATATATATTCACGTAGTGTGAAATTGTGCCACGGTAAAGGTTTCTCATGTGGAATGACTTAATGGAGTATGCCTGCTACTTAATTAAAGACAAAATAGGGTTCTTATAAAGCTTCTGTGATAGATTGCTTTACTAGATTGGTCTGTACTTTAGTAATAGTTAGAGGCTATATTTGGCAGAGATAGATCGTAGAAATTGGTGGTGTAAAAAAGTTGATAAACAAGTGGAATTACTGATTGATAAGTATTAGTCTTGCCTTAATATCATTCATAAAGTTGCAATAAACATATATTGAGTAGCAGTTGTGCTTAAAGTTAGTTAGTTAAAGTATTTTAGAACACCTTAGTATAGTGAGTGATAATAGGGTAACTCACTTAGGCGGCTTAGCCTTCGATAAGTTGTAAACAAGATTTAACAAACCTGATTATGTGGTAGAATATATAGGAGATAAAGTAACAACTATCATACTACTTACATAAGATAATATCTGTGTAAGCCAGTACTTGCTAGATATTTTGATTAGGTAGCATTGTTGTTAAAATTAAGCAAGGGCGATAGTCGGGCGGTGTAACCTAAATAAATAAAGCAGCCTAACATAACGTAATTGATTGTATTTAAATTAGGTCACTACCGGTAATGTTAGCATTCGTGTTAGGATAAATAGTCGGCTGTGTAATTGAAATTTGTAACCTAAAGTGTGCTGTAGTATACAGGAAACAGTCTTTATAAAGACTAAGTTAGTTAAGTTATTAAATAAATTCTGATCGGGATATGGCGCCTTGCAAGCGGCAAGTCAAGGCAAAGCGACACTTGGTGTGCGATCACTGCCACAGCTGGGTAGATTTTGCATTGTCCGGGTGTGGAAAGTCATGGGCAGAAACCATGGAGGAAGGATTCACCTTTCAGTGCATTGGATGTTGGAAGGTGGAGTGTCTGCAGAAGGAGATAGTTAGGTTGACAGATATTGTGAAGGGAATGGAGATGGGAATTAGCAAGGAGGCAGGTCGAATGGAGAGAGACGACAGGGAGAGAGGCGAGAATACTGCAAGACTGAAGGAGAATAGCAGTGGCAAGAAAACTGAGGAAAGGAGATTGAGAGGAGGGAAGGTGATTGGAGGGGAAGAAATTGGAAAATCGACAACAGAAAACGTGACAAGCGTGAAGGTGACAGGGAAGAAAGTGACCGTAGAGAAGGAGGGAGGGAAGATGGGAACGGGAGAGGAGAGAAGAAAATGAGATGGGACGAAAGATGAAGGGACGAAAGGAAGTGAGAGCAAATGTGATAGAAGAGAAGTCGATAAAAGGGACGCTGACAGGAGGAAAGGTGACAAGAGAAAAAGCGACAGGAAAGAATGGATCGGAAGAGAATGTGACAGGAGAGAAGACGACAGGGGGGAAAGACAACAACCAGACAGATGCAAACCGAAGAAGGAGCTATTCTAAGGCAGTGATTGAGGGGGCAATGAGGAAAGAGAGGGTGTTTATGGGTGACTCCATTATGAGAAAGACGGACAAGACACTGAGCGAGGGGAAGGACGTCGTTGTTTGTTTACCGGGGGCTAGGATTGAACATGTAACTGACAGGGTAGAGAAGGTATTGGGACATGGCAAGGGGGGGTCTATACTGGTACATGTAGGAACAAATAATGCAGACAGGGAGGGAACAACTGCGATAGTACAGAAGTATAGACAGTTAGTGAGGAAGCTAAAGAAGACGAGAGTCGAACAGGTTATTTTGTCAGGAATTTTGCCAGTAATGGGAGGAAGGGGGGCAATGTATAGAAACTGCAAGAGGATGGCGATCAATGCACTAGCTGAGCAGATATGTGAAGAAGAGGGGGTGGGATTCACAGATTTATGGGGATACTTTGTTGGGAGGGAAGATATGTACATGAGAGATGGCCTCCATCTTAGTGGAAAGGGGGCAGCAGTTTTCTCAGAGAATCTGCTGCAATCTGTTGACAGTGGGACAGGTTGCATCTATTTAAACTAGATTCGCAGGGGAGATTCACAGAAAAGCCTGAAAATGGAGGCATAGATAAAGACAGCACAAATAAATCAGCAAATAACAGTCTGGAAAACTCTTCTGAAGCTGGATATAAATGTGTTTGTTTAAATGCAAGGAGTATAGTAAACAAAAGAAATGAACTAAACATTATGGTAGAAGACATTGACCCTCATATAATAGGTATAACCGAATCCTGGACCACCACCGATATATCAGATGCTGAATTGGGACTGACAGGATATATAATGTTTAGAAAAGATAGAATAGGAAGAAAGGGAGGTGGAGTTATTTTATATATTAAAGAATCTATTCAGGCTTATGAAATAAAATTAGAAAGAGATGCAGATTGCGAAGAAGCTGTTTGGTGTAACATAGTTACAGGAAACTCAACGTTAACAGTTGGGTTAGTTTATCGAAGTCCAAACATAAGCATAGAAGAGAATGAAAAAATACAAATCGCTATAAGGGAAGTAAGCAAACGGGACTGTATTATTATGGGGGATTTTAACCATGGGCATATACAATGGAAATCTGTACAGAGTATGGGGAGAGAGGACCAAAAGTTTTTAGTTTTAGTTCAAGATACATTCCTTTCTCAACATGTGCTAGAACCAACCAGGGGTGAGAATGTGTTAGACATAGTTTTGTCCTCACAGAATGAATTAGTTGACAATGTCAAGATATGTGAGCCACTGGGGAGTAGCGATCACAACCAGATACATTTTACCATCAACGTAAAATCAGAAAGGAATAGTAAAAAAGCAGTATAGGAGAAATTTCCACAAAGGAAGGTATAAGGACATGAGGAAATATTTAGCAAAGATAGACTGGAATAAGACACTGAAAAATAAGACGGCAACAGAATGCTGGAATATATTAAAGAGTGAAATTAAGTGCATAGTCGATAAATTTGTACCCTTCAAAAAACAAGGAAAACGGTCCAAAAAGAAACACTTATCGAAAGAAGCCATTAGAAAAATTAAGTATAAACAAATGATGTGGAAGTCATATAGATGTACTGGAAATTATGAAGACTACCACAATTATAAAGAAGCACTTAACCAAGCTACAGCTGAAATTAGAAATTCAAAGAGAAGCTATGAACAACAATTAGCTAGTAATATAAAACATGACAGCAAGAGTTTTTATGCGTATGTTCGAAGCAAACAGAAAGTTCAAGATAAGGTCGGTCCTCTAGAAGATAGTGCTGGAAATATAATATCAGAGGGATTCATAATGGCAGAAGACCTGAATGAGTACTTTAGTTCAGTGTTTACCAGGGAAGATATTCGTTCACTGCCAGTACCAGAGGCTAAGTTCAAGGGGGCAGATTCAGACTATTTAGGACAATTAATTGTAACCCCGGAAATGGTAGCTAAGAAAATAAGGGCTATGAAGGATAATAAATCACCTGGAGTGGATGGTATTCCACCCAAACTACTATTGGAAATTGTAGAACAAATTAGCATACCACTTGCAACAGTTTTCAACTTGTCATTAGAAGAGGGAGTGGTTCCTTTAGAATGGAAAGAAGCAAACATTATACCGTTATTCAAAAAAGGTTCGAGAAACAAGTCAGAGAACTATAGACCAGTGAGTTTAACATCAGTGATTTGTAAATTATTAGAAAGACTAATTAAAGATCACATGGTGGATTTTCTTGTTAAACAAAACTTGATAAACCCATCTCAACATGGTTTTTTTAAAGCGAGGTCATGCTTAACAAATATGTTATGTTTTTTGGAAGACATCACTAAGTGGGTAGATGAGGGATCACCAGTAGATATCGTCTACTTTGATTTTCAAAAAGCTTTTGACAAAGTACCACATCAAAGATTACTGCTTAAACTAAAGGCCCATGGCATAGGAAATGGTATAATAAACTGGATAGAACAATGGCTGATTGACAGAAGACAACGTGTAGTAGTTGATGGGGAGGCTTCAAACTGGAAATCGGTATTGAGTGGGGTACCACAGGGATCAGTATTAGGTCCTATATTATTCTTAATATGTATCAACGATTTGAATGATGAAATAACAAGCAAGGTGTTGAAATTTGCGGATGATACAAGTGTTTAGAAGGATTAAAAGTGATGGAGATAGACAGCATTTACAAGATGATCTTGACAGGTTGATCAAATGGTCTAAAAAGTGGCAAATGCTGTTCAATTTTGGGAAATGTAAATGCCTCCACACAGGACATGGGAACGAAGAAGTAGAATATACAATGGGGGGTACTGTACTAAGTACTACTGTAAAAGAAAAGGACTTAGGGTTAACCATTAGTGCTGATATGAAGATTTCAGAGCAGTGCGGAATTGCAGCTTCAAAGGGAAATCAAATCCTTGGATTAATTAGGTGAAACATAACGTATAAGGAAAAAGAGCTAATAATACCGCTGTACAAAACAATAGTTAGGCCTCATTTAGAATATTGTATTCAAGCATGGAGGCCATATCGCAGGAAGGACATAGATATGCTAGAAAGAGTGCAGAGGAGAGCAACTAAAATGATACAAAATCTAAGGGATCTTAGTTACGAAATACGCCTAAAAAATGCGGTTTAACAACACTAGAGATCAAGAGATTGAGAGGAGATCAGATAGAAGTGTTTAAAATATTGAAGGGTTATGAAAATATTGATAGAAATATGTTTTTCTCAGTTAAGAAGGATAGAAGGACTAGAGGACATGAACTTGCATTAGCAAAGGAGCAGAGTAGATTGGATATAAGAAAGTTTTCATTTTCACAAAGGACTGTAAATGAATGGAACAGATTACCTGCTGATTGTGTGGGTGCTAGTAGCGTGAATATGTTTAAAAATAAAATCGACACATACCTCAGACGAGCGGGATACACATAGATAAAAGGGTAGGACTCTCGATAAGCCAAAGGGCTTCCTTGTCCACCTGCCACCTAGAGTTAATTCTCTGGGTGACAATCTTGTTAAATCTTGTTAAATAGTTGACCAAAAAAAAGTGGCATTGAAGTTGTGATTTCATAAATATTACTAAGTAAGTCACACGTACAGTAGCACTAGTATATATAATATATTTGTGCAACCATGATTTACACAGGATCGGACATGTGATGGGATAAATGTGGGATACAGTAGTCCAGAGGTATAGCACAGGACTGTTGACCAAGGAGCTAGGGTTCATGATAAAAATCGCATACAGGAGGTATATGTGTAACCAGCAGTGTGCACTCTCTAACTCTGGAGAAGGATACTCTGGAATAAACCCTCAGTGCAATATCTGAGTAGGACTGCTGAATAAGTATCCAGCTCCCGAACTGTGATAGTTGACGTCTATTACCAGTGTAAGTATGGGAGGGAGTGAGGCTTTTTAAGTGACCGACTGTGGAGGTATTCCCACTGGTCAGAGGGAAAGAGGAGGATTAATCTTCAGATAGACAGGAAGAAAGTTGTGTGTTACTGTGCTGTTCTTCGCAATTAAGGTGGTATGAGCTGAGCAGCTGTGTTTTGCTTGCAGGTATATAGTTATTGTGCACCCACTGAAGGCTCGCTCCTGGTGCACCATGGGAAACACAAAGAAACTCATTGCTGGAGTGTGGATGGTTGCCATTACACTTTCCTCACCCACACTTTACATTATGGTGAGTTGTAGCGAGTATTCATTGCGCCTGCTTTCTATCTATGTAGGACTGGACGATATAGCTCATGTGGTCTTTCTGTCGTAATCACATTTAGAGGACATGTTCTCACAAACTTCAGTTACAGCTAATAATTGACATAATATGACATCCCACTGATGTTTAAAAGTTAGGTTCTTTCACTGTCATTCACAGCCTGTGTGTCTGTGTTTATTGTCTCAGTTCAGTCAGCTGTATAAATCGAGGTCTGAAAATTAAACGACAGCATGACTGAATACATCCCAGGGAAATCATAAAACAAGCACATTTGTAATAGTCTGCATGCACGTTTGCACATGTGTACATAAGTGTGCCTCTATATGTACATAATCAGAATGCATTGTGTGCACAGCCTACCCACCAGTGTGTATACGCATGAGTTTCAATTAAACTTTTTTACTAAATTGGTGTTATTGTTCATCTCGAACAATTTAATTTTACTCATCAGCGTGATCCTGTTCTTGGCGTACATCCAGTTGTAAAGAAAGTCTAGGCATGCTTCCGTGGAGTTAAATTGACCTTTCCACAGAATGTTATGTGTTCCCGTGGCGTGCCCTGGTGTTGACAGTTCTCAGTATACAAGATCACTGTTAAGGAGCGAAATCTATTTTAAAGAGTAAAATTGGGCTCATGGGCTTATGAGAATATTAGTGAAAAAGTCCCCTGGTGTACCCACATAGTATTACCCACATAGTATTACCTTCATAGTATCACTGCAATGCAATCACAAGGAAATTAGCCAAATCAGCAGATTAGTTGCGCAAGTTCTATTCAAGAGCATTTCAAATTAAATGCGCTAATTGGCCAAATTAATACACCACCTGACAGATGTGCATGATGGTTTAAATGGAGTAGTATTGCAGTTTACATGTCGAAAACATGTCCATGGCAAGCAAGGCAAAAACAAAATATATGCAATTACAAAGTCTACTCGTTATATCAAAATAGCGTCATAAGTGTCTTTGTTGTGTTTAGTTGTGCTGATAAATTAGGTTATTACATTACACCTGTACATACAAACGTTATCTGTTTATCATCAGGATATGTTAGTCTGGTGAGATGTACAAAAGCTATTCAATTGGTTTTAACTAATTGTGATGTGATTGCTGGTTGCTGGTTCTGTCAAAGCAATGGGCCGTTGTGTCAAATCTGATTTTCCAACAGATATTTTTATTAACAATGGAGGTGGAAGAGATTGGTCATTTTTCCTTGTAACTTGTGGTAGGGTCAGTGTTACATGTGAAATTCATGGCGATTAGGTCCCGTTTTAGCATTGATTCATTGGTCAGCTTGATATTGAAGCATTGTGACACTAGACTCTCCAATCAGCGTAGCAGCAGATAATCGGTTGTGATGACGGAATCTAGACCACATGTGGAGTGTTTGTGTATCAGACCTTGCCAAAAGTGTAAGATGACCACTAATCATATCAAAGGATCTATGATGACCATTGGTCATTAGTTAAGTTAAAGATATCCCTCTGTGATAGCAATGTGTGTGTGCGAGCATGCATGCATGCCTGTGTGTGTGTGTGTGTGTGTGTGTGTGTGTGTGTGTGTGTGTGTGTGTGTGTGTGTGTGTGTGTGGTGGTGTTTGTGTGTGGTGTTTGTACATGCATTTGTTTGCATGTGTATGCATGCCTGAATGCTATTGCAACAAAACAATAAACTAATTGCTATTTTTCATGTTATTAAGTGCTACTATTATTAGTGCTACCACAATAGAAACATAAATTGTCATAATAAATTAATAGTACTATTATGTGCATTTATTATTTCATTAATAAAAAGTGAATTATACTAAAATGCACTTACTTGATCGCTATTAACTTTGTACCATATCAAAATATGCACACCAAGTAAACAAACTAATGTTTCTGTAAAAATATCCACCTTTGTCTGCAAGGACTTATTTGTCTTATTATCGCCACTGAGTGTCAGTAGTATTATCAGCACGTGTAATTATCATTAACTAAATAGACTTTGAGAAATTAACACCCAATGCCAACAGTCGAAATCTACTTGTCCGCCAAAATTGTCACTTGTCCGGATAAATGCTAACGGAAAGCAATAATATAAGCTTTACCTAAACATAAACTAAGAAATTATTACTTTTATGATGAAAACAAACATAATCATCCTGCTGTTTATCATAATAAGAAACTAAAATTAATTTCTATAGTGCACAATCCATAGATTGCTAAAAAAATTGTCACAAAGTTACGCCAGCGGTTATCCATGACCGCATCACAAAGTTTGGCAAAAAAATTACCAAAGTATGTAAACAAGCATTGCAAAAGGGCAACAACTTAATTACTATTTCAAAATAAAGGGAATTGTAGTGATCGACAATTTTATATTTATATTCTTAAAGATGCATGCATTCAGTTTCAAAAGAATCTAAATTATGTGGTGCGCAGGTCCATGGTTATATTTGTGACCAAAAGGAATAACACCAGTGAAGTTTGTTTTCATTAGCTTCGACGTATTTTCAAAATGAAACCAACAGCCGTAACATACACTCTGAAATACACTGTAAATTTTTTTAAATATACTGTCAATTTTCACTTGTCCACCGGATAACCATCAGTGGACATTCTACTTGTCCCGGACAAACGGACAAGCACTATTTCGAATGCTGTTAACAGTATTGATCAGAAGCATATAATATTGAAGTCCAATGCCAAAGGAAACTGCCTCTGCCCCCTCCCCAAACGAAAAGTAATTTTGTCTGATGTCGGACACCTTAAATGCCACTGTATGCTTATAATGTTTCCCATACATAATTGCAATACGTAGCATGGTTGTGTTCAGAGTACGACGGTGGGCATGTACTACAACAGTGAGACGTACGTGATCAAGGTGACCTGCTCCGACTGCAACGTGAACAGCAATGGAGAGCGCATCCTCTTTGCCTGGTACCAACTCATTATCATGTTTGTCCTGCCGATGACCGTCATGGTCTACTGCTACGCTTACGTCATCCATGTCTTGTGGGCCAGCACCAAGGACCTTGCGAAAATGACACATGCCGAGAGGTGGGTGTTTACATGCTTCACCAGGGTTTATAGCTGAACCATTGTTTCGCAGAGTCGACCAAAACTCACAAATGAGAATAATTATCTTGATACATTTAAAGGAAATACTACATTTTTTTTAAATGGAGCATACTATGGTAATTATAATAGTAACAAACGTGTGTAGTGCCTAAAATTCACAAACAAAATAATTATCTTGATAGATTTAAAAGGAAATACATGTTTTACAAAATGGACCATAGAATGGTAACAATAATAATAAAAGACTTGTGTAGTGGATAAATCCCCATGAACCCAAGCTAAGAGAGTGCAGCAAACCAGAATTGTTAGACATGGAATGTGAACAGCGATGCAAAAAGGGATCGTTGAGGATTCTGGGTGGAAACTTTACCAAATGGAGCAGTAACATATGTAAATAGTCCTCCACTAAAGGGTTTATATGAATATGGCCTGTTTATATATTGTAAATAACCCTTACACCGTGTCCCTTAAAAACAAACAGTGATTAATAATAATTATCACATGTAACGGTATTAGAGTGGTGTACCATATGGCTCTATATGGTACATACTGTATATGGTATGGTGTATGTTTTTTCGTTATACATGAAATTACATGATTGTCCACAAAATCTATGGAGCGAAACATCCTTAACTTCTCAAATGAAAATAATATTCCAGTTAGCATAAACGACATTAAACCAAAATAAACAATGGATTATTGGCCTACAGCATAATTCCAAACATCTTGAAGCCAGGTCCATGGTGCCTTTTGAGGGCCCGAAGATGAAGTCATAGCATGCAGCAGCAACACGTTATGCCAACATCGCTATGGCTACATTTACGACGTCATCCTATGTAAAATGGTTCCTGTAAAAGGCCTGGAATATCTAACTTAATTTATGGATTATTAGAACTTGTTAAGATCATTGAAAGGGTGCAAATATTTTCTTTTTTATCCGTATGCAAAACTTTGCAATGTGTGTGTTTATTTGCTGGATGATTTACAAAATGCACAAATGATGCGTGCAGTTATAAGTTGCCGGTTAAACGCCAGTTGATGCATAATGTCAAGATCTGCACAAAAAACGGTAGTGGATCACTGTTATTTCTTGTTTTCATTATGCTACGTAACATTTTAATGCTGTTTATAAGTGCACACGGCACATTTTGTGCCATAATATTGTGTCATTCGTCAGACTGCAACATAAAAAACGGTTGTGGGAGTACGCTGCCTTAGCATGTGCTTCCAGGAATGTCGTTATCTGGTTGTTCACTAGATGCAACAAAATGTGCAGTTCACTGCTTACTTTATGTTGATTTAAATTTTGGGATTTTTTAACTCTTGTTTGGGAAGGATCAAGCATTATTAGTTGATGATATACACATACTGTGTGGAATACCAGTTTGGCTGAATAAAAATTGGTTTTAAAACCGTATAAAAAATACCAGTTCACAAGACGGTATACCAGTATATGGCGCACGACAGTAGATGGAATGTGATCAAAATATGGAAATACTAAAGCAGCTATGATCTAAAAGTTAGTGCCCATTTAAAATCTTACATATTTGGGTTGTCCACAATAATGATTATTTGATGTAGATTAAGTAAGTATAATTGTTGTGTTAAGCAGAGTACATTTGATCCATTCTGCTGTCTGGTTTACTTACCACCAGCGAGCACTGGTTAGTGGCTAAGCTTCTAAAGGCCCATTTACACGAACAACTAGTTGGCGGACTAGTTGGCCAACTCGGTGTTGCCCAACTAGTCCGGCAACTAGTTGCTCGTGTACGCATTGATTTAGGCACGATTTGTCACGGCGTCGACGGAGTCGTCCAAATTGGGGCTAGCCCTAATCTGACCGACTAGTTGTTCGGAGTTGTGCCTAATTATCCAATGCAACGGTGATGTCGTTGATAGGTCAATGGCGGGTTCATATACTGGTAAACATTTCGTCCGCCATTTTTTCTTCCACTTCAAATTAGAAGTTGATCAGAATAACGAACATAATAAAAGTTTGTGAAACATGCACTCTAGGATTGCATGACAAAACAACGACGAATAGTAGAAGACTGCGACGTCCTTAGCACAACAAGGTAATGTGTATTCTAGATTTTACGTAAATTTGTTGCGATATTTACTGCTGTCCTGACCCGAGTCCCAGGTCCATGCGGGTCGATCACTCGATGCACTATCTGTTGAAGTTAATTAATGCCTAGCTTGGCGACCCTAGCCTAGGCTAGATTACCAAGTATTGCAGGCAATGGTTTTAAGCGAAATAAATAACATCTGAGAACTTTAATCGTTGTTTCAGCAAAAAAAATCTTTAATCCAAAAATCATTATCGTAGCCAGTCAGCACCCGTGTGCCATATACATATATTACATGTGCAACATAACCTTGGCCACACTGCGTAATTGGCCACTTGAAAGGACTCTAAATAGTTTGCCTACATCCAGGCCATGTGTAGCCATGGGTGGAGGACTGGACCAGCATTCTCAGCTTTATAAGCTACACAAGTGTGATATTTCTTTGTCTTACTCCATGTGTACATGCGTGTGTGTGCGTGCATGCATACATGTGTACATGCGTGTGTGTGTGCGTGCATGCGTGCATACATACATGTGTACATGCGTGTGTGTGTGCATGCATACATGTGTACATGCGTGTGTGTGCGTGCATACATGTGTGAATGTGTACATATTTGTGCATGTACATGGGTAAAATAATGTGTGTGTGTGCGTGCGTGTGTGCGGATTTTTAAATACCATAAGTTTCAGTGTATAATACACTCCCATGTATAATATGCACCCCGGCTTTTCATAAAATTGTGACAGAATTTTTATAATGCGCATTCCAACTTTTGGCATCAATTCCTCATTTACCAGCTTCTGATAGTTTGCCTGAAGTGCGGCTAACTGTCATTTCGTCAAAATTTGTTTGCGTGATGATTCTTGAAATCATCTCGGTATCATAAAATATGTTCCTAACACAAGTTACACCGTTGCCGCGGCTCATCACACGCGATGATATTACTTCGTGAGTTGTACATGGACCATCATTCTTCCCCCTGGTGGATACTTGTACGACTACGAAAAAACCCAAGTGCATGTTCGTAGAACTATAGCACACCCATAGCGGACTGTCGTGTGTGTGTTGTTTCAGTATTCTGCCAAAATGTATGCGCCAAACTACGTTACGTGAAATATTTTTTTTTAAACATGCATGTAAGACACTTAAGTCGCATGATAAATATTATTGCATAATGTGAGTGGTGACATTTTCTGTTCCTTACCTAAGAGGCCACATCACGGAGCACATATCACTGGCTCATACCCGGTCGAAGATGATAGTTTTGTTTGGCGCTGTTACCATGTATGTAATATGCACCCAGACTTTTAATTAGAAAATGAAGGGAAAAAATGTGTATTATACACGGAAACTTAAGACATATGTTAGTGGATGTTCTGTAAGTCAGACAGCATATCGTGCGTATGGTCCTTCAATTGGTGCTGCTGTAATGAAACCACTGTGTCTTTGTCATGTATAGATCGATGACAGATATATGATAGCACTTGAAAGAAGATTAATTTACGACGACAATGCAATGGCTGTAAAAATAATGATATCATAAATAATACCAATCTGTTACTTACGTCAGTACTTTCCAGGTTACATTATCAGTCTTATTGAATTTTGTTTAACAAGATTGAACAAGATGGCAACCCAGAAAGTTAACTACAAGTGTCAAATTGATAGATACTCCCAAGAAGTATACCAATGAATTAACCTGGCAAATATCATGTGTATGTTGTATTTTATTTTATTTTAAAAGCTTTAATTTGTTGGTGTATTAAACCTCATAATGATTCACCTTATAAGCTTACAGCTTAATCAATGCAGTGGAGGTTTTCTTGTTATCAGTGTAATAAGTAAATGATCTAGATTCTGCATGGTGGCGGGGTGGAAGCATTGCATATATATTCAAGGCAATTAACATGTGTAATAGGAACCATCTTGTATCTAGCATTGTGTCTAATGGTTATTGGATCCTCGATCTTTCATTGTGGATTGATGTGGATGTACATGCATATAACACACTTTGTGGCATGATCTTCATGACAATGTTGAATACAATATGCTTGTCTTCTGGCCACTTCTGGCATCATTGACAGCAAATATTAGCTTCACTTGTTGATGTATCGCAAATACAAGATATTGGAATATGGGCATGCTTGGAATGTAACTTCAGTTGTCTTAGTTTCACTCAGAGGCAGTAACTGTTTTTCAAAAGAACACTCACCACGTTAATGATACCAAGTGTGACTCAACGACTTAAATTAAATAATTGCAGTGTACTTTGTTTTGTTTTCAGTGGAATTTGGATGCAGACTTTTGGCTTTAGGCTCAGTTATCCAGGGTATGATGGAATAAACATATCTTCACATATTGTATGCACTGTCATTGTGAAGGAATTACAGATCCAAATTTTCTCATCTTTGAAATAAAATATTGTCCATTTAAAAAAATGTAATTAAATTTGTTGTGATTACGTTGTTAAATTTTGTTCTCACAAAATGTTATTAAATATAATATTAATGGATGCTGTAATCCCTTGAATGCACTGCTTCACGCACACAGCTTTCTGTGTTGCATGCCTTTCATTCACATCATCTATATTATTTGTTTGTTGTTCACAAGCATGCAGTTATGCACGCACACACTTGGAAGAAGCCAAGTCTGATAGCAGGTACAGTTTTAGTTTATCCAAATTCAGCAAACTGATAGCTATCAGTCTATTGATTCAAAAAAATCTATGATAATTTAATTCATGGAAATTCTTGTGTTCAGCTTCATGTTTATTTAATAAAGCATGTTTGTGATACTTAGAACATGTTTGTTTTGATGACATACTGTTGATGTTTACTTACCATAATGACTGTATTCGGACATTATTTTTTCGGACAACCTGAATATAATTATATCAAATTAAATTTTGTTGTTGTACCTTATGTTTTGACCAGCTCATTAAAACTAATTGTTCTTTGTTCCTATATAATCGGACATCAATTACTAGTTATCTATTAGAAAATATAACTTCTCACTGATGATGTCACAAAGCCCTATTAATTATGTTTCTGTGTCTTATGTTTTGGACAGCTGATAATTTAATTATTTTAGTGTTTGAATACATACAGTCTTTATGATTCACGTCATTCATATTGTTTAGTTTGTGTCTGTGGTAGTTACCTTGACAGATTTTACAATGAAGAAGGTAACTTACTGGCACGGACCCACCTAGGAATGGTTCCAGGAAATACCACGCCTTGCAGCAAAAACTAATGTCAAGGTCAGACACAAATGGAAGCCTGTGAAATGCATTCCAAATGGAAATCATCAAGCACTGGTGATTAAATTAGTACTGCGGGTGAGGTGTGCGTTCATTGAACTTGATTAGCAATCTGGTGTACTGACAGCTACAAAGTGATTGGTGCTATGTTAGAAAATATTGATAGACAGCCAACCAGCTGTAGGGGTTTGTTGCAAGTGGCCCCGTTTCATGTAGTTTATTGATTGCAGAATGTGTAACTCGAAAAATATTTAACAATCAGCATTTTCACTGACATCCATGTCAGTGAAAATACTAAAATATTATTTAGTTACATAGGCTTGCTTGAAAACAGTCGGGAATCCTGCAAATGCTATATCATCATTCACTGGGAAATGGCTGATGTATGAGAATAAAATTACTCTACTGCACTGCAAGCTTATCACAGATGCTCTAGATTATGTTTAAAATGCCACAGTGATGGGTTACATTTAATATATCTCGGCGCAAAACAGATACGATTTTCATAACCTTGTTAACGATTAATGATTTGCCCAGATATAATAAATTATCTTATTTGTCCTCAGAAATATGACCCATTAAACTGACCTTGTCCTGGATATTGTTACAAAAGTGGTGTCTCCAAGTCATTAACTAAAGCTCAGTCACTTTAGCCCATCACACGTTAAGTCCATTGGTTTCATCATTTGTAGGGTATGGAAGGTTAAGTCCATTGGTGTCATAATTTGTAGGGTATGGAAGGTTAAGTCCATTGGTGTCATCATTTGTAGGGTATGGAAGGTTAAGTAACATGCATAATTGTATTAAAAGGTAGTGCATACTTTTGTTTAAATAATCAAGAGAGCTTACTTTGATCATTAGATCAGGTGACTTGGTAAACTTTTGTTGTAGGAACTCATGGGTGTGGTCAAGTATAATTTGATCATTTTAATCACGCCCACATTAGGTCAAGCATACTACACTACCTGGGTAGGTCAAGTATCAAAATGGAGGGAGGGAGAGAGGGAGTGGAAGACGGGAGGGCATGAGTGGAAGAAGGGAGGGAGTGGAGGGAGAGGAGGGAGTGGAGGAAGTTGAGTGAGGGAGTGGAGGGAGTGGAAGAAGGAAGCGAGGGAGTGGAGGGAGTGGAAGAAGGAAGCGAGGGAGTGGAGGGAGTGGAAGAAGGAAGCGAGGGAGTGGAGGGAGTGGAAGAAGGGAGTGGAGGGAGTGGAAGAAGGAAACGAGGGAGTGGAAGAAGGAAGCGAGAGAGTGGAGGGAGTGGAAGAAGGGAGAGGAGGGAGTGGAAGAAGGAAGCGAGGGAGTGGAAAAAGGAAGCGAGGGAGTGGAGGGAGTGGAAGAAGGAAACGAGGGAGAGGAGGGAGTGGAAGAAGGAAGCGAGGGAGAGGAGGGAATGGAAGAAGGAAGCGAGGGAGTGGAGGGAGAGAAACTCTGAACTTGATCAAAATAAGCACAAAACTAATCTAGCATCAACTATGCAATAACTCGCAAATGCAATAATTCAGGCAGGGCCAAGATTTTCCGTGTAAACACCAAGAATTCAAATGAGTTGACAATGCTCCTACTGCTGTTATTGTTTATATAAAGGGGTCTAGCGTGAATGTGCAAGTCGCCTAGCATATACCCTCAATACCCAGACACGTATTGGCCAAATAGCTATGATGCGTATAATTCATGAATAGATTTATTGATTATTTTCCATATAAAGATCAGTATATCCCTACTGTTTACATACTCTCCTTTTTGAATAAGAAATGTTATTTTAAAGAACCCAAAAGTAAACAAATCGTGGGGGACTTTGAAATAATTTTGTCAGGTGCAGTGGTCGAGCGGTTAGAATGCTGAACTGTTGTTTGGAGGAACCGGGTTTTGAAAACGTCTTAGTTTGCTTGTCCACATATAATTTATTTAATGTAACACATTAAATATATATTAATATGCTGTTGTGTCATTGATTTAAGAGCACATGTGCAATACATTTGGAAATAAAGCTGATATGGGACCATTTTCATAACATGAAATACTGATTTATACACAATTCCATGATACCTTGAGACCCCCAATTTATGCACAACTCCCCGATACCATAAATCCCTCCAATTTATGCATAAATCTCATGCATTGGCATTTCTGAAACGTAACATGTTTTATTAAAAACATGGCTGTTAATGCCTGTGGAAAGTATTCTTTTTTTGTTGTATTTTATTCCGATTTATGTATAAGTGCCCAATTTTCCGAGATCCTCCGATTTATATATAAATGGCCGATTTTTCGAGACCCGATTTTTCAAGACCCTCTGATTTACATATAAATCTCCTGCATTGGCGTTTCTGAAACTTGACACATATGTGAGTATTGTCTTTGATGTGGGATACCAGGTAGTTGAACCCGATTCTGTATAATGCAGGACTACCCTAAGGACTGGATACCGCGCTATATAAAAACTTACTTTTTATAGCTTACTTCCAAATTTTGAAGCACTGGTGACTGAATTACTTTAAGTTTGTACTTGAGTAGAAGTAAAAATAATTCACCTCAGAACTACTTGAGCAGAAGTAAAAATACCTTCTAAAAACCCTACTTAAATTAAAGTAAAACTATTTTCTAAAAGTACTTGAAGTAAAAGTAGAACGGAAAGACTTTTTGTCAGGCAAGTAGCCTAGGCCTAACCAACATACATGACAGCATCAGCAAACACAAAATGAAGGCAGTGTGAAAATCATTACTGTTATGTCCAACGTATCTGAATAATGGTCTATAGAAATCTCTATTTTATGTTTTCGCAAATTTGATGGGGGCACGGAAATGTGTTCTGCAACAAGGAGCGCTACAACGACGCTGCATCTAGAACGCCGTTGAAGCTACAGTCCGTGTGCAGGCCGTGCGGTTTATATGTGGTTTATGAAGCTTATTAAGATGCCAGCCAACGTCAATGTGTATATTATTTAAATGTCATACACTGTTGAATGTTGAACTGAATAAAATTCAAGAATGTTGTACAGTTCTAAAATAGATTAGGGACCAACAGACCACGATGAACTGAACAATAATATGGTGCAACAGACGTAATGAAATCTAAAATAATAACATGGTGCTCAACAGCTAAACACGCAAATGAGTTGACAAACGCAGTGCTAAAGTTGATTAAAGATTTAAAACTAATTAATACGCTCACAATTGGCTTAACTTCGTCTTTTAATCAATATCAAAATACCAATTTAGAATGAACATTTACTGTGCCGAATAATATTGCGATTTACTGTTTCATATGCGGATGCCGAATTCATATTTTGACGCACCAGTGTCTTTGTGTTTATCGCAGTGAAAAGCTAATATTTGTGATGCAATGTTAGCATACTGATGTTCCCTACTAAGCTGCATTAAAACATATTTATCCGATTCTTAAGCAAGGTGTATTTGTGAATATCAATTGCACTTTACAAACTGCCGAAGCCAGGCGAAGGTGCCATTTCGCGGAAGCCAAGACAGGCAGAAGCAGACCTGCCTACCATTCCAGATTGTCCGGAATCATTCCGGAAACACACCTCAAATTATGCTACTACAGTGAGGGATGAAAATATGACGGATTCTTTCTTTATCACAATGATCATCAATCACATCTGTGCACCTCAAATTTAGCTTCCACTTTATTCAACAGGTCGCAGCTTGTTGTGACATGGTTTTTCATTCGTTGCATCTGGTCGTAATCTGACCAATAGGAAACAGCGTTACGATAAATTCACATTTCCGCGCTTAAACAAAACAAAGTCATGCGGCACGAAATGATGGCGGAGATCGAAATGGCACAACACCACCAGCTAAGAAGAAACGTGCTGCAAAAGTTTATATCAGCATACTGACGACACTCTAACCAGATATGTCTTGTGTGGACAGTGGACACAACTAGTCGCGGCACTTGTGTAGAATTTGGACCTACTTCGATTTCGCCATTAATACCATTATAACTTGAGTTTTGCCTAACTTTGATACCTCAGGCTCAGCCTCAATGCGTTACATTAGTTCTGTTATTCAACATTATCCCAGGCATATATACTTTTAAGAATGTTGTGTCTTAGAGCACTTTTGAGGCATAAATAGCACCCCGGTTTGCACCAACATACTCTTCTATATCGCCCATTTTATGAGCGCGATGCGGTAACGCACGTCCGCAGCGGAGCAGACTAACGCAAACCGGGTCGCTATTTGGACTTCAAAAGTGCGCTAAGACAATATTTTCGTAATATAAATATGCCTGGGATGATGTTGAATGAAGGAACTACACAAGTGCCCTAGTCGCAACAGTGTGCAGTGTAAAGTTTGACATGCATTCAACTTGCACCTGTAACACAGTAAAACAGCTAGTTCTAGTCATTGTAAATTAGCTATGCCAATAGTGTATAGACGCATTTACATTAGAATTACTCATCTTCACGTTTGATTTCCACCAATGCTGGTTATGAACATCTACCTTACCTTGTTAACAGGACGCTTCAAAAGACCTCGCAGTTTATTAGAGACAATTATGTTTTGGGTACAACTATCATCATAGTCACAGTATTGAAGTATTACTGACAGTGGTGTTCTTTTCCTGACAATATCTGACACGGTTCTGAACTATTACTGACAGCAGGCCTATATTCCTGAAAATCAGTGTAAATGGGAAGACGGATTACTGACAGGAAGTTTTTGGGGTAGGCAGGTCTGCAGAAGGGAAACATGATTTGATTGATGTCGGCGTGAAACAAACACTCGCTCCACGTTTACTGTGTCTAAAGTTAATTGACAATAGTCACAAAAAACAAGTGACAGTTATTACCGCGTTAACATAGTTTACTATAGTGCCCATATTTTTTGCAAATAAATCCGTTTTATGAAATGTTGTAGATGAGAGGAACGACACTAGGCGACGTTGTTGAAATAAAAATGTAACAAAGATATATAGCAAAGTAAATGAAAGTAACAAAGTAAAAAATATAGATTTACCTTAGATAAAACTACTTCATTACAAGTAAAAGTAGTTAGTACACATTGTACTTTGTTAGTGTTAGTTACTAGAAAAAACTACTCAAGTAGAGTAACAAAGTAATTTTACATTGTTACATGACACCACTCTTTAGAAGTACCATAAAATTAGCACATCAATCCTAATCATATACATAAATCAGCAAATATTAACAACCTGACTTCGACAAATTTAATTTAACCCAAATATGACACTATTTTTAGTAGGTAGTTTCCGTTGATTGGGATTGTAAATTTATTGTCATGCATAAATAGACAACTGTAATGACTGCATGTGTTCGGACACCTAAATATAATTATAAAATTTATAAGCTGTCTGAATACATTTAATACAAAAAAAAGAATTATTTTTGGTGTCTGAAAACATTTAACAAGATTGCCATCCAGAGAATTAACTCTAGATGGCAGGTGGACAAGAAAGCCCTTTGGCTTATCGAGAGTCCAACCCTTTTATCTACATGTATCCCGCCCTTTTGAGGTATGTGTCGATTTTATTTTTAAACATTCACGCTACTAGCACCCACACAATCAGCAAATAATCTGTTCCATTCATTTACAGTCCTTTTTATGAAAATGATAACTTTCTTATATCTAATCTACGCTGCTCCTCTACTAATGTAACTTCATGTCCTCTAGTCCTTCTATCTTTTTTAACTGAGAAAAAATATATATTTCTATCAATATTTTCATAACCATTCAATATTTTTAGCAATTCTATCTGATCTCCTGGTCTCTCTTGTTGTTAAACCACATTCTTTTAGGCATATTTCATAACTAAGATCCCTCAGTTTTGGTATCAATTTAGTCACTCTCCTCTGTACTCTTTCTAGCATATATATCTATGTCCTTCTTGCGATATGGCCTCCACGCTTTTATACGATATTCTAAATGAGGCCAAACTATTGTTTTGTACAGCGATATTATTACTTCTTTTTCCTTATACGCTATATTTTCCCTTTGAAGCTGCAATTCCGCACTGCTTTGAAACCTTCATATCTGCACTAGTGGTTACCCCTAAGTCCTTTTCTTTTACAGTTGTACTTAGTACGGTACCCCCATTGTTTATTCTACATCTTCATTCCCATGTCCTGTGTAAAGGCATTTACATTTCCCAAAATTGAACAGCATTTGCATATAGTCATAGTCACTATGTACTGTATATGTGTTTGGTCATTTAAAAATAATAGGTGTCCAAAAACATACAGTACATAAAACTATTTTTTTTTACATTATCAGGGTGTCCAAAAAACATAATGTCCAAATACATGCAGTCATAACAGCACACAACATCCAAGAAATTTTATTTGAAAAAAGCCGTAAATACAATAATAATGAATTTTCAGTAGATAATTATATATATATACACCTAAAAGTATGTTAAACCGATGGCATTGGTTCCTGATTTTTTAATATAATGTTCTTAATAATAGAATAAATATGCTGACAGTATGATGCCCATCAAATTGCCTTTTATAAGCCCAAAATAGTGTTCAACATTTTAACTGCGAAATGTTCCAATTGTAAACAAAACATTCAGATTTAAACACGCCGTTGGTAATATTGCGGTGGCTGGTTGGGTTAATGGCTAGGCCCTTTGATGATTGGTACATTTGTGTGATTCCCACATTGAATAGAACTGATTCAGTGAACTTTCTGGTAATAATATTGGCTCACCCTAATTACCACGCTGGGCTGATTCCAGGCAATGGAGCAAACACACACTTTCAGCCAAAAATAAGAACACAGAACAGGTTTCTGGAACCGTTTCAAGTAAGGTCCACTGTTCACCATTTTCTCCCTCACATAGACAGGTTAATGACATCCATCTGTCTTCCATAAATCCAATTACACCCTCACACTGCTGCATCTGCGAGGTGGTAGCCTAGTAGAACACACACAAGCACTGCTGCATCTGCGAGGTGGTAGCCTAGTAGAACACACACAAGCACTGCTGCATCTGCGAGGTGGTAGCCTAGTAGAACACACACAAGCACTGCTGCATCTGCGAGGTGGTAGCCTAGTAGAACACACACAAGCACTGCTGCATCTGCGAGGTGGTAGCCTAGTAGAACACACACAAGCACTGCTGCATCTGCGAGGTGGTAGCCTAGTAGAACACACACAAGCACTGCTGCATCTGCGAGGTGGTAGCCTAGTAGAACACACACAAGCACTGCTGCATCTGCGAGGTGGTAGCCTAGTAGAACACACACAAGCACTGCTGCATCTGCGAGGTGGTAGCCTAGTAGAACACACACAAGCACTGCTGCATCTGCGAGGTGGTAGCCTAGTAGAACACACACAAGCACATCAAATCTCTTGAAATTGTTGATTTGTATTAAACTTCAAGCTGGTTGTTTTGTGTGTGTGTATGTCTCGGTGAATTACTTCAATGAAAGCCGTACAAGTATTGCACATGATATGATTGTCACCACTTCTGCAATCACTACTGCTGTCAAATTTTGAATACATCATGTTGAATTGTTTATTGTTCGATATTTGTTGCGTTCCTCTCTGTCATTCCAGCGACCTCGCAGTGGTCATCAGTCATTGCAGATCACATCTCGTGTTGGCTTAGATGTTAACTAGTTGGATAATTGTTGTCTGTTGTACCGCGTGTCATGAGATTGGTCTCTAGTAGATTCTCATCCATATGCAGAGGCAGTCTTCTGCAAACAGCAGTGCTACGTTCAATTCAACAAGATTCTATATGTCATGTCATGGCCTGATTGTGGTTGGTTATTTGTTTCTTAAAATGGAACCTGGATACAGATATTTGCATGCATGGTAGAAGGAAAATGGAAATGTGTAGGATGGCAAGGGAATGGTCATAATTTTTTGGTGGAGCTGGGGGATCAAGGATGGACTCAGTTTTCAGTACCCAGTATTTCAAGATGGGTCGATTTAAATGTTGGAGATTTTGGGATGGATAAATTTTCAGTGAACAAACATTTGCCAACAATAATTTTGTTAGCAGTGTACACATTCAAATGCACAGCTAGGACTTTGGGGTTGGTTGGATTTCGACTCAGAGAGTGTCCACTGATTCCTCCAGGCCACCTGATAAATACTGAACTCTCCCTAAACATAGTAATTTTATGAATCACCAATTTTTACACACAATATACATTGCAATAGTAATATGGAATTTATAAATCTACAAATCATAGGTGTGAAATTAATGTATTAGCTTTGAAGTAAGAGTGGTGACTTGATTAGAATATAGACAAAGTTCATTCTTGGAAATGGCAATTATTTCACAAGATTAAATTGAAATTAATTCACTGGACAACACTTATTAGCACATTTATTCTTGTATGATTGAAATAAGCTAATTTCTAAACTTTAATGTTAAGGATAATTTGCCTCTGTTGTATTCAGCATAAAGCCTTTGTGTGTTGGATTTGTAGGAAATGCAACTATATGCTTTGTAAAATATATATTCTAGGCATACACCATTGTAGATAGAGTGGCATGCTTCATGTAATCCAGTGATGCAATTATCTGTCTTAAACTATGGAATATAATAGCGTCAAGAATTATTTTGATACATTTTCATATTGCTATCAGAAAGCTCAAAATATACCAGTTTTCTTAAAATATTCTGGAATATCTGCCCTGATAATTTGCAAGTTCTTAGAAATCTTGATTGTTGGCCATCTGCATTCAGTGCACAGCTTAATTCAATGTGTGAAGCTGAGAACTGAAGTAGGTTCATGGGTATTATCCCTGACTGGTATGCAACTGTACACATCCTATATGAGTGGTCACAGAAATCCATACGACCACAAGTGAACTTGTATTATTATCTATGTGTGTTGGTTTGCCAAGCCTTCTCAAAAGGATCTCTCTATACAGTGTGGAATATATTTATTGGATTTCTCTAAACTACCACAGACTGCACATAGATGAAATATTTGCGAGAGTCATTCTTCAGAATTGTATTGAACTGTAGATCCATTATGCTTGTGCCTGTTGACAAATGTGGACCATGATATAAAAAATCCTTGTTCAAAATGCAAAAGACTAAGGAATGTTTCATATGCCTGTAAACCCGTCAAATTTCAGAAAATCCATAAATCAAACCTTACTAGTTGTCATGAATATACAAAGGAACGTGCGCCCAGTAATAACCTTGATATTAAGACGTCTTAGAAAAGTGACAACTTTTCCCAGTGTCCAAATACTGATATTGAATGCCCAAACAGACATTCTGAATAAAGACCATTTTTGGGGTTAAAACAAAAATTCATGAGAGCAGTAGGGGTCAGCACACTGATAGTTTTCCCATTGGCGACCATGTTAACGTTTTGTCTGATTGTAAGAAAACGTGATCTGGAAACTGTATTAAACTTCTCACCTGCCGTTGTCATCATCTCATTGACATGCTGGTCGAGTTCAGTCAAAATCTAATATTTCTAGCTCTTACAAAATGCCTGTATGTATGACAACCATCAATATTTACAAATGGATGCAGGCAGTAATCCGGCTAAAGTGTCAACTAGCCAAGTTGCTGCCAAATACCCTTCCGCTTAGTAAAATCAGCTAAAAAGACACCATTTTACTGTCAACAGCTTCTACAATCACATCTAGAAATCTGACTACTCAAATGCACTTATGTCAGAGCAAGTGAATATTGTAAAAAATCATTTCTCAAAAATATACTGCACTTTTTTTCGTTTGTAACCAAGCAGGAAGTCTAACAGTGTCCTAACCCCAGTACACCCACCCGTACACATTAATTGACCAGTTGTAGAAAACTGTGGTGACATTTAGTGATCAATATGTGCAAATCTTCCTGCTGGGTTGTATGGTTATAGCACCAAGTCATTACAAATACTATTTACCATATACACTTAGTTTGTACTGTAAACTAAGTACAATTTAATAATGATATAACTAAAGTATCCTGTATGTCGTGGTTTGCGTACATCGCAATCACAATTTTTCGCGTGACATCCGTCAAGCTGTGCCTTTGTTACCAATGTTCATAACTCTTATATACATGAATGACATTATTATTGCTGCTCATCAATCAATCATTCCCTCATACAGTTGTGACTTTAACATTTTTGCCTTATAATTTTCTCATTAAAAAAAAAAATTTCACCAGAATTTTGACAAAATATACAACAGAATGCACAAATGCGCCACATGTTCAACATCCATTTCTTGATGCCCCGACAGAATCTTTACTAGGCATCAGGTCATGTGATGGATTCGTCAATTGCTGTAGAGTAACCACTGTTACATTGTGTTACATTGTATTCGCAGGGGCTATGAGGATGACAGTCGACTGGAATTGACACCTCACAGTGGACGTCACTTCCGAGCGAGCACTAAGAGAGGGGGAATGAGGTCACTGCGGGATCACAACTTAGAGATACGGGAAGCACGCAAACAGGTCAGGGGCGTGGAGTTATAATAATATATTTTATATAAGCATTGTAAAACCTGGATTACAATAGCTAAATAAACAAATGAATAGATGAAAATACTTATGCTAATAGTTATTATGATTTTAAAATTATTATGGCAATATACCAAAAATTATTATTAAAATACATAGATAAATACTAATATGTATATGAAGAGTTTTGGTGCAAAAACAATATATTTTATATTTGTGACAAAAAATGAATATTTGTGTTTAGTCCTCAGAGAATAAATGAAAATGTGAATATAATGTTGGAATATCTTAAGAATACAAAATCATAGCAACTGATTGCAAGGTACAGAATCTTGTTTGTACATTTCAGTTCTGAAATTTTGCCAAGTGAAAAATCTAATGTCACCATAATTGGCATTTATCATGTTTTCTATATAACAGTATACTATAGTTGAAACTAAATGTTAAGATATTGCTAATTAATGTGAATATGATAAATTATTAAATTTAACAATTAGACTGACTACATATTAATAAATTACAAAATGTGATTTTGAAGAAATGATTCTATCATGCAGTTTGTGAAGTTCTCCAGCACCAAACACATCTTTAAACCTAGTCATTTTGTATATAATATTTTATTAAGACTTATTAATTGACTAAGATGTATTTGGAAACTTTCTTTGCAGATTGGACAGCTATATGGGAGTTTTGTTAAGTGGGACATTGGTCCACATCTGGTAAATGTCCAGACAACAGTTGTTGGTGAGACACTTTATGACTCCTTGCAGGTTATCAAGATGCTGCTCACCATCATTAGCATCTTCCTGTTCTGCTGGGGACCAAAATTGATTCTTAACATCATGAAGAGACACAAGTTGGGATACATTCTGCATAAAAATGTGGCGTTCTACATAATGGTTTGTTCAAATGTTTTGTCATTAAAGTATCTTGTGGAAAAAAATAGGCGACATTAATTATTGACATTACAATGTTACATAGTATAGTCATCCTATCGATGTTTACCTCACTTATAGTTCTATAAATTCCTTCCATGCTTTTTCAAGAACAAAGCTGTTATCGCTGTATATAAAAAGAGGCCCTATGCATTTTCGATCATGTTTAATTGTATAATAATGATGCTTATATAAGGCTGTATATATACATTTCCAAGCAGTGATTTACTATGTAGATATGCAGCTATTCTACATGTGTATATGAAAGATCTACCATGCAAATTGTTATCCTAAGCATGACCAATCAATAATCAATGCCAGGAATCATTGGAAGTGCTATTAGATAAGGATGATATCCCATGGCATCCCAAGTGCATTTCAACATATGCCCAGAAGCTATAATTCATGAAATATACCCTGAGTGTCAGATGAAGGAAACAATTAAGGTCTCAGGGTGGGAGTAGCATAACAAATCATTTCCGGATGATACTGTATTGGTGAGCAGCATTGAAGAATGGCGCCAGACAATGGCGGATGAATTATCAATGGCTGCACACTGTATAATTCAGTGTGACAGTGAAAAAGATTTTTTTGGAAGTGCTCTAATTGAAAGATATTTTTTAATTGACAATTGTAATTGAACCCAACCGAGTTGGAGCAAAATATGATGGGAATATATCATCAAGGTAGATGGTTGGATGAGCTGAAGGGACGAATGTTTTATGGAGGACAGAAGAGGTTGAAGAACGACAGGAAGAATGGAAGGATTGCTTAATCATGTGAAATGTAGGATATATTGATATAAATCAGTGCATTCTGATCAGGACACTACTATGCAACTTCAAATGTGCAACCATTACATGCATAATGCTTAACACAATATACCATGTGGTATTAAAGTGATGTATTAGTAGGCATACTCAAATGTTTCCAGCTGAAACAACACCTTAAGCAATGTGTATTCTATATTTCTCAATATAATAGCATGTAAAACCTTTTGTAATAACACGCACTGCTTTATTATTGAGTCATTCCTAGATTTCCTTCAGTACAGCTGCCTGTCTTATGTTAATTCCTTGTAGTATTGTTAGTGAAGGAACAGTTCGGCTTAGATATCAGAAAGTATTCATTCTCACAAGTGAATGGAAACATTATCTACTGAAAGTGTGAAACATCTACAAACAACCTTTCACTGGACACCGAGATAAACAGGCGCATCGGAAAAGCCACAGTCACTACGGCCAAGCTGACCAAAAGAGTATGGGAAAACAAGATGCTCACTGAGCACCCTCCTCTACGGCAGCGAATCGTGGACCGCCTACATGCGCCAGGAGCACCGCCTCAACACCTTCCACATGCTGTGCCTCAAGCGCATCTTCGGTATCACCTGGCAGGACTGTTCCCTTACAGTGATATACTGTACCATGCTAGGATCCCCAGCATGTGCTCACTACTGAACCAGAGACGTCTCCGCTGGTTGGGCCATGTACGGCGCATGGAGGACAGCCGTTTGGTGAAAGTCATCCTCTATGGACAACTCACCACTGGTGTGAGGCCAGTGGGACGCCCAGCCCTCAGGTTCAAGGAGGTCTGCAAGTGCGACCTGAAGTCCTGTGACATCAGCTCTGAAGACTGGGAGGCAATGGCCGAAAATCAAAATGCTTGGCGTCAGACTGTACTGTACCGAGGCATTGGATGGGCTGACGGAAAGAGACACCAGCATGCAGCTGGGAAGATGTGGTGCAAACAAGAGCTGTGTCTGTTGTAGTTGGTCATCCACCTGTTGTCTACATCCAGAGCTGTGTCTGTTGTAGTTGGTCATCCACCTGTTGCCGTATAGCCAGAGCTGTGTCTGTTGTAGTTGGTCATCCACCTGTTGTCTACATCCAGACCTGTGTCTGTTGTAGTTGGTCATCCACCCATTGTCTACATCCAGAGCTGTGTCTGTTGTAGTTGGTCATCCACCTATTGTCTACATCCAGAGCTGTGTCTGTTGTAGTTGGTCATCCACCTGTTGCCGTACATCCAGAGCTGTGTCTGTTGTAGTTGGTCATCCACCTGTTGTCTACATCCAAAGCTGTGTCTGTTATAGTTGGTCATCCACCTGTTGTCTACATCCAGAGCTGTGTCTGTTGTAGTTGGTCATCCACCTGTTGTCTACATCCAGAGCTGTGTCTGTTGTAGTTGGTCATCTACCTGTTGCCGTACATCCAGAGCTGTGTCTGTTGTAGTTGGTCATCCACCTGTTGTCTACATCCAGAGCTGTGTCTGTAATAGTTGGTCATCCACCTGTTGTCTACATCCAGAGCTGTGTCTGTTGTAGTTGGTCATCCACCTGTTGTCTACATCCAGAGCTGTGTCTGTTGTAGTTGGTCATCCATCTGTTGTCTACGTCCAGAGCTGTGTCTGTTGTAGTTGGTCATCCACCTGTTGTCTACATCCAGAGCTGAGTCTGTTGTAGTTGGTCATCCACCTGTTGTCTACATCCAGAGCTGTGTCTGTTGTAGTTGGTCATCCACCTGTTGTCTACATCCAGAGCTGTGTCTGTTGTAGTTGGTCATCCACCTGTTGCCATCCAGAGCTGTGTCTGTTGTAGTTGGTCATCCACCTGTTGTCTACATCCAGAGCTGTGTCTGTTGTAGTTGGTCATCCACCTGTTGTCTACATCCAGAGCTGTGTCTGTTGTAGTTGGTCATCCACCTGTTGTCTACATCCAGAGCTGTGTCTGTTGTAGTTGGTCATCCACCTGTTGCCGTATATCCAGAGCTGTGTCTGTTGTAGTTGGTCATCCACCTGTTGCCATCCAGAGCTGTGTCTGTTGTAGTTGGTCATCCACCTGTTGTCTACATCCAGAGCTGTGTCTGTTGTAGTTGGTCATCCACCTGTTGCCGTATATCCAGAGCTGTGTCTGTTGTAGTTGGTCATCCACCTGTTGCCGTATATCCAGAGCTGTGTCTGTTGTAGTTGGTCATCCACCTGTTGCCGTATATCCAGAGCTGTGTCTGTTGTAGTTGGTCATCCACCTGTTGCCGTATATCCAGAGCTGTGTCTGTTGTAGTTGGTCATCCACCTGTTGCCGTATATCCAGAGCTGTGTCTGTTGTAGTTGGTTATCCACCTGTTGCCGTATATCCAGAGCTGTGTGAATCCCATCATCTACAACATCATGTCGAACAACTTCCAGCGCAGTCTGCGCAGTGCTTGTCACACGTACTGTCACTGCCGGTCGCGCTGCTCACGTCTCATGCGTCGTCAGTCATCTGACTATGACATGGAGCCCAAGAGTTACAACGGCAACACCTATCAGACCTACTTAAGGTATTCGCCTCCTGTCGCCAACACCGGCCATGCGTCCGCAAGCGTGTTGTCTACTGACTACTAAGTATGCTCTCCACTAACTATGATTTTGTCTACTAACTCAAGCATGACCTTCCAGCCTGCCTACGACTGTTTCCAGACTACCAACTAGCCTGTCTCTTTCCTGCACGAATACTGCTTTTTAACACTATTTGACTAATTTGTCAAGATCGTTTTACCATCTTCTCTCTTGGTCCTTTCCTGGGTGGTGGTGTCAATTCATCCATTTCAACCTCTCAATGATACACTCTTCTGCAATCTTCTCCCACTCTTTTGTTTAAACTCTTTCAAGCTGTCTTTTGCCACTGTCTTGCCATCTTAATGTTGGTCTTCCTTCTAGTGCCTTCTTTCCATGCTCTCTTTGTGAATTGTGTTATCTGCAAATTTTGGTACCTTGCTTGTTGTGTCATCATTCAAGTGATTGATATATTTTAAGAATAATGCAGGTCTTAATATGGCTCAGTGGGTTACCCAACTCAAAACTGGTTTCCAATTTATATTTACTTCTGTTTAAGTTTTATTATGTCATATAATATATAGTCTCAGCGATGCATGTATGGTAGAGCTTAAAAATCCATAATACCTATACATAATACCTATAATTAGTTGTCGTAATGTCTTAGTTATCATCCTTCTTTGTTTAATGAATAAAATTCAATTTGAATGTTTTGAGCAGTTCCGCTGTCCCATTATAAAGTCTGCCCAACCTTTTATATAATACATATACATTTTTACTTATGAAATGTTCTTCACCGTTAACCACATGAATAGTGTGTCCATTACTGGTTATAGGTGTCCTTGTTTCAGGTCACCATTGGTGAATCATCATTCTGTTGAATGGCGACCTTCAGTGTAATTAGTGGTCAAGTGAGTAATCATCAGTGCTAGTATTTAGACAGCCATGTTGTGAAATATGTATTGCAAATTAAGCTTCCAACTGAAAATGTTGTCATCTTGTGAATATGTGTAAAGTATACATACAGTTATGACTAGAAAATGTGTTCACCAGTATGATCCATTAGCTATGATGAGATATACAATGTAAATGTACTATTTTATTGGTGTAATGTGAAAATTGTTGTTAAATCTACCAAAACTCAACTAATTGTGAGTTGTATGTTCAAAGCTGTGAACTAGTAAAATACAGATGTGTGCTGTCTCTGTGCTTAACTTACAAATGATAAGCCAGCTGTTTTGGTGGATTTTTGCTGAGATGTGACTCTTCAGTATTGTTGTTATTGATGTCTTACGGTGGGAAACAAGCAGTGCTAATTGGTTCTGTGAATGTATAGAAATTTTGGTTTCTTAGTATGTTTTATTACATGTAATATACCTCACAAGGAATGTCTGAACATGTTGGCCATATCAGATGGCCGTCATCAGTGGATTGGCTGATGAAGGCCATCAGATACAGCCAGCGTATTGGGAAATTAAAGTTTCTTGTCAGGTAAATTATGTCTAATGCAATTAATGTTGTTATAATGTGACACCTGTGGTGCTGATATATTGACATTAAGATGTGAAACCTGCAGTGTTGCTGGGTTGTTGTTATAATATGACACCTATAGTGCTGACGGGTGGTTGATAGAAGTCGGCATGGTTGACAAGAGTCAGCAAAGAACATTCAGAATAGTGCCTCAAGAATGATACAACAACATGTACCGGTAGTGCTATAGTTTGGATGTGACACCTGTAGTGCTGATAGGATGTTAGAATGTGACACCTGTAGTGCTGATAGGATGTTAGAATGTGACACATGTATTGCTGAGAGGTTGTTAGGATGTGACACTTGCAGTGCTGATAGGTTGTTAGGATGTGACACCTGTGTGCTGATAGGTTGTTAGGATGTGACACCTGTAGTGCTGATAAGTTGTTAGGATGTGACACCTGTAGTGCTGATAGGTTGTTAGGATGTGACACCTGTAGTGCTGATAAGTTGTTAGGATGTGACACCTGTAGTGCTAATAGGTTGTTAGGATGTGACACCTGCAGTGCTGATAGGTTGTTAGGATGTGACGCCTGTAGTGTTGATAGGTTGTTAAGTTGTGACACTTGTAGTGCTGATAGGTTGTTAATTTGTGACACCTGTAGTGCTGATAGGTTGTTGGGATGTGTACCAGTAGTGCTGAATGGTTGTTAAGTTATGACACCTGTAATGCTGATAGGTTGTTAAGTTGTGACACCTGTAGTGCTGATAGGTTGTTAAGTTGTGACACCTGTTGTGCTGACTGGTTGTAAGTTGTGACACCTGTAGTGCTGACAGGTTGTTAAGTTGTGACATCTGTAGTGCTGATAGGATGTTATGATCATGTGACATGTGCCATGCACTGATTGCAGGTGCATTGTCTAAGGGTATCATACGATGCAGTGCTATTAGGTCATTATATGGATATGACGTCTGCAGCACTATTGGTTTGTTTTGTAGGTTGTTTTCAGATAGACATCTGCAGTACAGATACATTGTCATTTAGTGTGTGTCTGATAGGTTATTGTTAGGGAATGATACTTGCGACTTACTCATTGATCAGATAAGGTGTTTTTAGTATGTTACACCAGCAGAGCTGAATTTGCAAGTAGATCACTGGATTTCAGAATAGTTCCATTTATTGAATATAATTGTTGTTAACAAATACAAAGATTAATTCATCTGTGTAGACATTCACCCTTTTAGCAAGACGGATTCACCAGACTAACTAATGTCCCAGGCCAATGACATTATATACATGCGCAAACTTAATTATAGTTCAACTGAATATGAAAACAGAAGCAACGATCAACTGAACTGAGGGAACTATGAGCTTGTGATGACATCATCCGACCAGGATGTCAGACATATTGAATAACTCACCTTGTTGACAGGGTGACAGAATATACAGGTAAATTCATCTATGGATATGCTAACTAGATATATATATTCATTAGCCGATAGATGGTTGTTAGGAAGTCACATCCACAGTACTGATTCCAGGATGAGATATTTTGATAGATTTATCTGTAAGGAATGGTGTTTTTTGACTGAAACCCATTTGGTGTGATGGTCAAAGAAACAGCGGGGTTTTTGCATTTTAAAGAAAACAGCCACAGTCACATTGTGTGTGCAATACGTTATACAGCAGGGTATATGTAACTTTTCGTCAATATACATGTGAGTAGTGTGTGTTATACAGTTGAGTATGTTATTTGGTCTGTGTTGTAGACAGAATGTTATTGGTGTTGTATATTATATAGAAACCATCATAAAGTCAACAGTATAATTACATTATTGTTTAATAAATAAATTGATTAAATTGTACAATTATAAATTTAATCCCACTGTTGACTGTATGAAAGTAAGATTGCATTCATAATCAAACTATTTAATAAATACATTTATTAAATAGTACAATTATGAATGTATTCACACTGTTGACTTTATGACTGCATAAAAGGCATGGTTCCTGATTGTGTATGCCAACAGGCATATCTTTCATGTAACTAATGATCATTGTTAACATAAAATCATGTTATTTAGTATAAACTATATTAATTCTCCAATTACGACTGCCAAATTGTGTTTTAATGAATCAAAATTTTTCAATATGTTATGACAGTTATCTGTTTATAAATATTGTCCTTCGTGTTCACCTTTCAGTGTAAACACGAAGTTGACGTCGAAACATCAGAATTACACACAAAAATGGTCAGATTATCTGTATATTAATGTGCTAACTTTGGGAGCAGCATAGTTGTATCTCCTCCCAGGTGCTGAAATCCACTTGCGTCTTTCCATATTCATTTGTTTCCTTGCACCAATGGCCTCTGATCAATCAACTGGTGATGTAATTGTGAAATTACATGTTTGCTTTTCTATCTGCTGGAGAAATATGGAAACTGCAGAGTTGTCGACCACTCTACAGAGGGCTGTGTATGAGTTTAAGACAAAAAATGCTCTACAGAGTGTGCCACTGTGAATGAGTAAAAATGCTATAATAGTGATAACTGATGCCCTTGGCTTGTGCCAGTCCTAGTTGTTTCCAGCACTCGGCAGTGTTTTATCAACTGACTAGTCTGTACATATTTTGTAGTTAGGATGTCAAGGTCTTGTAAGGTCTGATTCAGCTAGTCGGCCTTTTTCAGAACATAATCACCAAGCCAGCCTTTCTATGCTGGCACTGAGGGTGGTCACTGCCCGGGTGCATGTTGTCCTCAGTCATTCTCTTACGTTCCAAATTGAGACAGGAATGAAATTAACATGATCTCCGAGTCACAAGGGATACACTGTACCCAATGTTGAGAGCCACGTTTTTACACCAATATACCATGCCTGCCCAGGTCTGGGTTTTGAACTCGGAGTGCTGTCTAGCCAAGCAGATGTGCTAATACACTATCGCACTCTTGTTGCCCCCATGTAAGCTAGTAACAAATTCTGATTCATTGAAATTCATGTCTGTGGTTAAGATGCTAGAATAGAAATAGTTTATACTATGTAAGATGATTCTGTGATGAACATGGTCAGACTTTGTGCCTGCGTGTTTATTGAATGTATATTTATTGTGTGGTAAATTATAAAATAGCAGTATACATGTTCATGTCTTCGTGGTTGTCATAGTGTTAACTTATTGTATAATTGAAAAGTGACAGCAGATGAGATTAATAATTGACATGAAAATAAATTATAGTGTGTACATTCAGAAACGGCAAGGGATATATTGTGGTGTGTTTAAATGAAACCATAGCTGTTAGCTATTTTTATGCATTTAATCATAATAAAACGTGATAATTTCATGTTACTTGTGTCTGTGTAGTTTATCATTTAATTATTAAAGATATGATCAGTTTCCATTTCGAGTTACACAACTCCCTACCATATATGTCATGTCGTTCATATACCATATATGTTAACATCAGTACAATAGTCACTGTTGGTTGTTTCAAACTATGAGATACTGGCTGAATACATTGCTTTGTTAATTAACGTGTGTATTGTAAACTTGTAATACTGGTCATACACTTACTGAACCCTAACTGTTTGTTAGATAGAATAGTCTGGAGGAAAACATCTTTGAGAAAGAATAAAATGGTATACTTGCTGCTTATGTTATTATTTGATAGAATTATTGATAAAAAACACATTTGAATGGAAATTATTCTAAATGTTTGTAATGTACAAAAGTATCACTATAGATTGTTTAGTGGCTTGTAGAACACTATTAAAAGGTATCGCTAAATTAATGCAAATGTATGCGAGGGGGAGGGGAGAGAACTCGTTTTTGGCAAGAGAAAGTTCGCTCTTTGCAAAACAGATACGGAGAGACGCACGCACTCACACACACGATACAACTGGGTCTACGCAAGAGAAAGGTCGTTATGTTCAAGAGAAAGCCCGCTCTGTGCAAGAAAAAGATCAGTTTGCACAAGTGAAAGATCGCGCTGCACAAAAGAAAGTTCATTCTGTGCAAGAGAAAGCTCCTTCTATATCAGAAAAAGTTAGTTTTACGCAAGCGAAAGCTCATTTTGTTGAAGACAGCTTAATATGTGCAAAAGAAGCTCGTTTTGCACATGATGACTGCTTTTGTGCAAGAGAAAGTTAGTACTGTTCACCAGAAAGATCGTTCTGAAAAAGACAGCTTGAATCGCGACGTCGGCAAAGAGCTCCCACCAGTCACCAGTCCTTCTCCAGCTTGTGTCACATGACAGTAGTCATGTGACACCCGCAACGTCATTCTGCTGACGAAGACCGCGCGATGAAGTTGAAATACACAAATAGAAAAGTTTCCTGAGAAGTAAATAAGACAATTAAAGCTTGTTCTGCACAAGGGAAAGTTTGTTATATGCAAGAAAAATATCGTTCTCCAGAAGGTAAAACTCGTGTGCAAGAGAAAGCCCGTTCTTGTAAGACATAGTTCGTTCTGTGAAAAGAGGAGAGCACCTGATGTGCAAGAGTAAAATCGCTATGCACAACATAAATATCGTTCTGCGCAAGAGAAAACTGAAAGATAACTTAATTGTTAGGTGCAAAAGAATGCTCGTTCTGAGCAAGAAAATATACCGTTTTGTGCAAGAGAAAGGTGGTTCTGCACAAAAGGAAGGTCGTTCTGTGGAAGATAAATGTCGTTCTGTATAAAAGAAAAATCGTTCTTGGCAAGAAGGAGATCGTTCTGTGCTAGAGAAATAAAGTTATGTGTAAGAGAAAGTTGCGTCTACGCAAGTGAAAGCTCAGTTTGAGCATAGCTCACTTTGAACAAGACAAAGCTCGTTCTGCACAAGAAAAGATAGTTCTACGCAAGAGATAACTCGTTCTGTGCAAGACAAAGCTCGTCCTTTGCAAACTAAAGCTCGTTCTGCGCAAGAGAAAGATCGTTTTGTGCACGAGAAATATCGTACTGTGTAAGAGAAATATCGTCCTGCTTATGAGAAACACCGTTCTGAACAAAAGATAGCTCGTTCCGTGCAAGAAGAGAGTTCATTCTGCGCAAGAAAAAGCTCATTCAGCGTACGCGAAAACTCGAATTGTGCAAGACAAATCGTTTTGCGCAAGAGAAAAACTCGTTCTGCGCAACGGAAACTTTGTTAAATGGAAAATTCTACATCTACGTGTGCACGAGACAGAGGAAGATCGTTGTGCACAAGAGAAAGATCCTTATGTGCAACAGAAAGCTCAATATCCGCAAGAATAATGTCGTTTTATGTAAGAGATAACTCGTTCCGTCTGGCTTTTAATGCAAAGGTAAGTTGTTTGGGGAGTAACTTATCAGAAGACAATGTGTCGATCAACAAAGAGAGGTAGGTGCCGATGGTGTTGCTACCCGTGTAGGCATGTAAAGTGCCTTCGATATCGTAGGAGCTGCCACTCGTCTGACGTCATGCGTTTGCGCTCGCAAACGTGGAACGTTTCAATACGTGTCCGCTTGATGGCGCCACATGGCGTTTAATTTCTTTGTATTAAACAACTGTAGGCGCCGACTCCAGACGGCCAGACTAGACTACAGTCTATTATGAATGTAGCCTAGCAAGGCAATGGTGCGATAAGCGCTTCGGTGTGGAGCAACACGCATATATGATTATAATAATTATTATAGTAGATATAAATTCTAGTACGTGGTGCAACAATGAAATGTCCCACTTCAGAAAATGCACCAGTTGCCACCAGTGGCGGATTAAGACATCCGTGGGCCCTGTAGGCACCTAGCACTTTCGTGAGCCCTACGTAGACCCAGGGGCGGATCCAGATTGCACCCCCCCCTCTTTGAAGTTTGCCAAAACCCTCTACTGTCAGATCATGATATCGTAAGTCGGGGGTGGGGTGGATGTGGGGGTTGGTGGCATGATTTTTGCCGGAGCTTCTGCACCCGTCTGTTGTCGCGCTGTCAGTCATTACATTTGAAGACGGGGTTGGGGGAGGGGTGTCGGTCATAATAACGCTTATTACGTATCTGACTACAAAGGAAAAAAATAGGAGAAAAATCTTCAACAGCATCCGCCACTTCTACACTATCTGTTAAACATTCAAACATATGACACTTATGCAGTTACCAGCATTGGCCAAATCATGTATTGCTAGCTGGATTTCGTGAATATTCAGTCTAAAAAAATATGTTCGGGTATTTTCATGGGCCCTAGGCACGTGCCTATAGTGCCTATGGGGTAATCCGCCACTGGCTACCACCGCTCAGATAAACAAAATCGCCTCAATTCCGTCATAAAATATTCGTAGGATGTCGCACTGCTAGACAGCTAACCGGTGTGTGTGTGTGTGTGTGTGTGTGTGTGTGTGTGTGTCTGTGTCTGTGTCTGTGTCTGTGTGTGTCTGTCTGTGAATTTATATATGCAGAACATTAATAAGTTACATAAAATTAATAATATTAAATTACTTAAAATAAATGACAATATATACACAAATTAAAAAAATAAGTTATCGCTAAAGATGATCGTTAAAATTAAAGGTATATTGATAATAAATCAGTAAAGATTGTGTAAAATTTGTTTAAAAACATGTACAAGATAATAAAAATAAATAATAAAAATAAACTGACTGGTGGCGCCTATGCTGCGTAAGCTACCCGAAAAAGATGGGTTTTCAAGTCTTTTGAAAGTCACAAGGCAACAGGTTGTCTTCATCTCGCTTGGAAGTGGATTCCACAGTCGTGGAGCAGATACCGAGAATGTTCTGTCGCCGTATTGGCTGCGAGATGGTGGCACGTATAAGTTATTGTTTGTAGTTGAACGCAACACTCGAGTAGCTCTTTGTTCATGGAGTAGGTCGGTGATGTAAGCTGGTGCCAGTCCGTGTTGAGCAAGAAACGTCAGTAGCAGAATTGCGTAATGAATGCGTTGGTTCACGGGACGCCAGTGCAGTTTCTTGAGTACCGGTGTGATATGGTCCCATCTGTGGCAGCGGACCACCAGCCAAGCAGCAGCATTTTGAACTTTTTCCAGCTTGTTGATTAGGCAGTCGGGATGTCATATAGCAGACAGTTCGCATAGTCAATTCTCGATATAACAAGAGAGTACATAAGACAGACTGCGGCTTTCTGTGTTAAGCACAATCGGATCGACGCAATGTTCCTCAGATGATAATAGGCTACGCAGCACATGTGCTTTACATGACTGACCATTGACATTTCCGAGACGAATACAAAGCCGATGTTTCTGGCAGTAGGACTTTAACAAGATTTAACAAGATTGCCATCCAGAGAATTAACTCTAGATGACAGGTGGACAAGGAAGCCCTTTGGCTTATCGAGAGTCCAACCCTTTTATCTACATATATCCAGCCCTTCTGAGGTATGTGTCGATTTTATTTTTAAATATATTCACACTACTAGCACCCACACAATCATCAGATAATCTGTTCCATTCATTCACAGTCCTTTGTGAAAATGAGAACTTTCTCACGTCTAATCTACACTGCTCCTTTACTAATGTAACTTTATGTCCTCTAGTCTTTCTATCTTTCTTAACTGAAAAAAACATATTTCTATAAATATTTTCATAACCATTCAATATTTTAAACACTTCTATCTGATCTCCTCTCACTCTCCTGGTCTCTAGTGTTGTTAAACCACATTCTTTTAGGCGTTTTTCATAACTAAGATCCCTAAGTTTTTGTATCATTTTAGTCGCTCTCCTCTGTACTCTTTCTAGCATATCTATGTCCTTCTTGCGGTATGGCCTCCACGCTTGTATACAATATTCTAAATGATGCCTAACTATTGTTTTGTACAGTGGTATTATTAGTTCTTTTTCTTTATATGCTATATTTCGCCTAATCAATCCAAGGATTTGATTTCCCTTTGAAGCTGCAATTCCACACTGCTCTGAAACCTTCATGTCAGCACTAATTGTCAGCCCTAAGTCTTTTTCTTTTACAGTAGTACTTAGTACAGTTCCCCCCATTGTATATTCTACATATTCGTTCCCATGTCCTGTGTGGAGGCATTTACATTTCCCAAAATTGAACAACATTTGCCACTTTTCAGACCATTTGATCAACCTGTCAAGATCATCTTGTAAATGCTGTCTATCCCCATCACTTTTAATCTTTCTAAATACTTTTGTATCATCTGCAAATTTCAACACCTTGCTAGCTATATCATCGTCCAAATCGTTTATATATATTAAGAATAATATAGGTCCCAGTACTGATCCCTGTGGAACCCCACTCAAAACTGATTTCCAGTTTGAAGCCTCCCCATCAACAACTACCCGTTGTCTTCTGTCAATCAGCCATTTTTCTATCCAGTTAATTATACCATTTCCTATGCCATGGGCTTTTAGTTTAAGCAGTAATCTCTGATGTGGCACTTTGTCGAAAGCTTTTTGAAAATCTAAGTAGATGATATCTACTGGTGATCCATCATCTACCCACTTAGTGATATCTTCCAAAAAACATAACATATTTGGTAAGCATGACCTCGCTTTTAGAAACCCATGTTGAGATGGGTTTATCAAGTTATGTTTAACAAGAAAATCCACCATGTGATCTTTAATTAGTCTTTCTAATAATTTACAAATCACCGATGTTAAACTAACTGGTCTATAATTATTTGACTTGTTTCTCGAACCTTTTTAAAATAAC